>JARHVA010005850.1:217500-227500 GCA_037957365.1 Torreya grandis
TAAAATTTGCATTGGAAGCCATATAGGCCAGGGTATTTATCACTTATAATGTAATGCATAACCTCTATGAGCCCCTATAAAGTGAGCAGGGCATCACAAAGCCAATGATCGATAGGATTGAGCTTACAGGATACCACATTGAAGTATTTTTTAAGAGCTTGGGATTGCTCAATTGTGAATGGCTAAGCTTGAAAAAATAGCTTGTAGTGTTTCAAGGAAAGCATAAGAGATATAATACCAAGAGGTTATATGGGATTGAGCCACTTGAATGGATTTTATTTGTCGACGAGCTTGTTTGGCTTTTAGTGTTTTAAATAATTCATTGGAGGCTTTGTCACCAATTTTTATCCAATGCACCTAAGATTGAACTTGACTACATTTAGACGCATGAATATCCACCACCTTAAGGTGGTGCTGGAGAGAGGCCTCAAGCCATTATAATTACACATTAAAAGGACCAGTATGAAGGGAGACAAAGATCCATCACAAGTCATTTAGATTAGCATCTTATGATCATTGTTGAGTCCATATAATATGTTTTATATGGTGGTAGAAGGAGGTGGTGCATATAATGGCCGTATTCCACCAATCAATCCAATTAGGGACATATATGCACCACAAGATGAGGTTTTAGGTCTACTAAATAAGTTATATCATTCCAAAATGACTCAACATATAATTATTAAAGATAAATTGATTGTATGGAACACTATATTGTAATAAAGTACATTCCACTCTATAATAAATAGTGGAGTGGTATGACCAAATAAAATAAGAGTGGACATTGATAGGCCAGGCATCTATGGTGGAATAATAAATTTTATTTTTTTGACAACATAATTTAATCCAACCATTTGAGTAAGTGGTAATCCTAAGATTGGTAGTTAGACCATCTAAACTAATACATGGGGTTAAATGTCAACTACCATAGGAGTAGGTTATCTAAACCCCATATATTTTTGAAATAATTCCAAGAATAACATTAACCATATTGGGAGGGTTTAATCATATTAAAATCTCCACTCACTATCCACATGGTAGTATGTAACACATCCGCCAAAGATCACTAAAGCAAGGAACGACCAAGGCCATCACTAAGTACATAGATTTTGAGAATGCCAAATGGATGACCATCAAATTCAAGAATAATCTAGATTTACCTATGTGAATGGTCCTCTCCCATGGAGATAATACTGGGGGAAACCTTAGGGGAAACTAAAACACAAGTGTTACCACATCTCACCTCATGCAAGGTGGTGATCTAGGTGGAATCATACCAAATTATTCAAAAATGTATTTGAAGGAGAATACCAAATACTTTAACTTCCTAAATATAGATAATATCTATGAAACCAATCTACTAACAAGTAGCACATAAATATATTTATAGGTAGACTTGATATAGCCATTAACATTCTGTGATAACACATTTATGAGGAAGTGTCATCCATGTAAAGCTATGCTTGTCCATCCTCAAAGTCTACCAACACTGTAAATCCATTATAATGGTGAGGATGTGAATTTTTACTGATCACAAAGAAGTGGAATTTGGCTTCATGTTCCTCTGAACGAGAGTTTGTGTCCCTATAATGTGGATTGTGAGACCATTGAGAGGTGTCATTGGTTAAAAGAACCATTACAATGGGAGTCATAGTATTCTTGGATGCTAAAGAAATGTTATGTGGGTTAGAAGGAATTGGGATAGTAAGGGATGGTGGAAAATTCCCTTGAGAGGGTTTGATAGCTAGTGAATAATCATCCCAAGGTGGTAGCTAGGGTGGGATTTGTGACTTACATTCTGATGACCTTTTAAGGGGCACTATGGTCCAACCACCAACTTAGTCTATTGGTTTGGGATTTTATGTTTAAGGAGGTGATTGATGTGGCTTGGGATGACCCATACAAGGACAATCCTTGATATGGTGGTCTACAGCCTAATAATGGAAACATGTGTTAGGAAGGTTTAAACAAATAACCTTTTACAACCATTGGGTTTCCCTGACTTTAATATTTATAAAATATTTTAATTCCTTCAAGAGGATGACCTATACATAGACCCTCTTGCTAGGGGAGGGGGAAATCCACCTATTTATTTCAATCATAACAACACATCCTATGTGGGTAACAATTTTTGTTATGAAATCACATAGTTAAACTGGTAGATGGGGAAACTCAACCCAAATAGGGACACAAAGAGCAACATTGTTAGAAACTTTAAAATCATAGGACTAGGTAAATAGAATCTTAAGCTAGTTATAAAGGAACTATACATTGGAATTCACAAAGATAAGTTATGTCTCAAAGGGATCTTTGGATATAGGTAAGAAAAATTCCTTTGGTAACATTCTAGATTCCAGAGACATGCATGCATAAAGGTTCCTAGTGGTTGTAGAGCCAATTATGGAGGTAGATCTCTAAAGGGATACAACAAATAAAGTATGTAATAAAAGATTTTTTTTTACCATTTACAACATTATTCAATAGAATTAATAGGAATTCTTACCTCCAAAGTAGATGGGGGATGAGGTATTACCTCATTGTAGTCCTTTAGAATAAACTTCCCAACTCATTTGGACACTATTAGCTCTGATTCCTTCATCAACACATGTAGTAGAGAGTGGATAAGCCATAAATAAAGGGCCTAGAATTATAAAGGGTGGCACATGAAGTGTAATTAATGCACCAAATCCCTAAAATATCATAAAAGATAAGTGATTTGAGAAAGGTGATACAAGAAAATATGCAAGAATATGCAAATCATAAAAACCCATCCTGTAATTATATTTTTTAAATATTTTATATGAAATATTAATATAAATATAATTTGGCCAAAAAAATATAACATAAAATAATAATAGGGTGTTACCATACCATGAAAGTATTATATTATTTAACATATCCACTTTTGAATTAATAAAATCATGGTAAACTAAGAATAATACCATCTAAAATGACATTTTAAGTTAATTTTAAAAAATATAAAATTTCATAATAACATATTATGCAAGTCAATGATAACATCATTATTTATACAAATCTAAAAAGGAATTTTATAAACTGAGGATCATCGATGCTACATTTTCCCTTTACATCAATTGGTATGTGTGTTTCTTTTATTGGATGGTCCCAATTTTGACTGCCTAAAATCTACAATTTTGGCTTCCATCATTTCACTTAACATCATATTGGATGAGTTGATATATCTCTAAATTTTGTGATGTTTGTAGCTAGTATAATGCTATTCAAATCTACTCAATTAAAATATAAAATATTATTACACATATTACATATTGATGCATGGCTTTTTTTCTATGTATCAAGGAAGACATTTACAATACGCTGCAGTTAACAAAAGGCTTAAGCTTTGTTTCCCTGTTTTGGCACATATGATCTTGGTAGCATAAAACCATATATCATATGTAAAAAATTAACTTATAATATTAATAGCTAAAAACACTTTGGGGTAAAAACCATGTAATGAAGGTTCCAATCATATTTTCCCATTATTAGGGTGCTTATTTTCCAATGTCTAGTTATATTTCATGCCTACCTAGGAGTTTTTGGACCATGTTTAAATTTTTATTCTAGCATTAAAACCATATAATATTTTTTAATTTTGATCGATGTTTTAAAATAATATCGATGGGAATGAGGTAAAAAAGTATTGAAAATAATTTATTTCATATTACATCATATTGATGTTCATGGCTGTTCAATCTAACACTCGAGGCACTTGGATCAAGTAAATAACCCTAATGTAGGAGGATAACATGTACCATGGCCTTTGATCTCTAGTGAGCAATTTTAACAAATATTCACAATATTCTTGATATAATATGAAATATTTCTATTTCCACTAGTATTAAAAAACCACACACTATATAGTAACATAAAAATAACAGAGATAATCAAAAAGATAAAATATTGAATGTGTGAGAAAAATATAATATTCAAGTGGTAAAAATTTAACAAACCTAAAAATCATCCACAATGCAAGATATCAAACTTCATTAATTCTAATGTTAACATATTACTTACTAATTCACTATGTAGATTACATATGATGTCTATAAAGATAAATACGTGTAATTGACAAAGCACCATTAAGTTTCCTCCTAAAATAGAGTGTAAAAATGTCATTAGGAATTTTCTTCTAAAAATAGAATTTAGTGGAATTCATCTTACAAGACACAAGGGTTTGATTCTTTTATTTATTATCCCCATAAACCCCCCATGATAATAGTGGGGGGCATTATCCCCACACACCGACCCTATCGAGATATGGACTACAAATCTTGCCATAAAAGGTTCAAAATTTTAAATTTATTATTGTATATATAACAACTACACCCAACATTTCAAATAATAATAATCAAATGTAAATGGCTTAGATCAAATGCAAATATATTTTAAATATATATGAATACATTCCTTGCTTTGCAATTAAGGACAATAGGGAGCCATGAATAGAGAAACAATTGCTCTATTATTTATTTATGATCACTCTCATCTAATATAGCTGATGTGGGAATAAATATAAAATTCATGTTATATATAATTATTATGTTGAGCTATTTGAGGGACTCTACACCATTTGTGAAAACTTGTGCCTAAAAAAAATAAAGGTAAGAGTAGAGTTTGGGTAGTGATTGTAATAATTTTTTTAAATTTACTATTACTATTTTGAATATAATTATTTTTTATTCCTTGTTCATATTTCCAGTTCCTACTCTCCTCTAAAATCTTGCAAAATCCTCATTTTCCTTATAATATGAACCAATTATGTTACTAACTTTAAATCTTCACTGGAAGTCATGGGTCCAAAGAATTTAAATACATGAGTAGGTCTTTCAATTTTGAGAATTCTATTAAATACGATCACATTTTCTTATTGAAATTTCCAACAAAATAATTTTTACTTTTTTAATAAGGTCGATTTTTTATAACAAAATGTTAGGGTTTATGGCATCATCAAAATTAGATATTTATTTATTTAATAATAATTCCCAAATTGTGATAGACTTGATATTAAGATTTAAATACTAGTAATCAACCAAATATCTAAAATTAAATATAAAAATATATGCATCTTCGTGTTCCACACTTAAATTGTTAAGAGTTACCTTGAAGGTGATGAAATTCTCTTTAAAAATCCACACTCCATCATTATTAAACTAAGAGATACATTTTTTGTATTTTATATGAAATGTCTAAACATCACCCATGACCATTACAATAGTCTTGATTAGTCAACCCAGAGGTTAGTTTGGTGCCATACTTAAGACTATATCCAATAACTTGGATTTTGTTAGGGTTAGGACTTAACTTTTGAGAGATTAAAAGAGAGTTACTTTTTATATACCTAGAGTTTTGATATGAGCATAATTATTGGTTGAAAACTATTTAATTTTAATTTAAAATAGAAAACAAAAAATATCTTATGTATTACCTACACGTAGATAGAGTTCAAAAACATTTAAAAAATAAATTAATTAAATATATTATAAATTATAAATACTTATTTTGAAAGGAAGAGAATGATGAAAAAAGAGATGATGAAATTTAAAATGTCATGACATTTGATCTATAGGTTTATTTGAGCCCATCTTTATGCCAAAATGACCTACTCAAAAATTTCAATGCAACCATAACGCTCCCTTCTAATTATGGGAAATTTGGTATATTGTATGGATGCCAAATATGACCATCTAAGGGTCCAAGATTACAGTTTTGTTTTATCTATGGTATTTTTATAAATTTAGAACTTGTCTATTTTTGTAACTAAAATTTAAATTCAACCTAAATTCATTCAATAGAATAATTTTAGAGTTTAGTTTATTTTTAGGATATTTTTAGAGTTACATGTGCTTGCATAGAAAAGTTACTAAGAATAGTAGATTGAGTTTTATTTATTTTTAGAGTTTGTAATTTTACATGTCAACTCGTATTTTGGGTTGAGTTTTATTTATGCATGGTTTATAATTATTTATATTATTCAATATGATTGAATAATAGTTATTTCCTTAGAATCTTTTTCTATTGGTAATTTTATTGTCTTGATCATATTTTGGTTCATTATTTGGTATCAGATCAAGTTCAATTATTTAACATTTAAGATATTGTGAGAGAAAAAGGAGGAATTACTTAGATGAACCATACTATGCAATAGCTTTAGAGGCAAGAAAAACAATTAGCCGATACCATTATGAATTAAATATAAAGGAGAGAAGAATATTATGTAGAATACGACATAAATAATAAAGAAGAAATTTCACGATAGGAGTAGTAAGAACAATTATCATAAATGGAAAAAAGAATGGTTAGAGCTTTAGAAGGAAGGAATCAAGGTTAGCATTATAGATTATTGTGGAATTTTAAATCCATAGGATTTGTTAATTGGATTAATAATATGTATAAGGTCTTTTAGTGGAGAACTATGAGAGAAAATAAGAAGGTAAAGTTTGCACACATGAAATTGAAGGGTCAAGCAATGATTTCATGGGATCACCAATAGAAATAAAGGCATATAAAATTTAAAGAGAAAATCAATTCATGTGAAATCATGGATAATAAGATGAAGGATAAATCTATTCCTATGAATTATGCATAAAACCTATACATAAGAATTCAAAATTTGAGATAGAATAATAATAGTATACAAGAGTATACGAGTCATTTTACAAGATTTCCATATGCATGGAGCATGATGAGATAAAAGCATAGATGGTTGAAAGTTATATAAATGATTTAAAGTTTTCTATCAAAGATTAATTAAGTATGCATATAATATTTTGCATGGAGGAATCTTATCAGTTAGCTTTCAAGAGAAAATAAAAACAAAATATATAATATTTTATAAATACATCTATTGGGATAAGAATATGAAAATATCTTGTAATAAGGATATGAGGTGAATTTAATACAAATAGAGGTGGGTTTAATATCACTAGAGAAGAATCATAACATGGTACAAAAAGGCAATAAGATAATAGACAAGGGTTTCAAAACCAACGAAGGGAAAGAAGATTTTAGAGAGGATAAAACTATGGTGGTGATAGAGGATGGTTTCTAAATGAACACATGTATTTTTGTGTTATAGATTTAGAAAATAAGGCCATAGAGTGTTTGGGTGTCTACGCTACCATGATTAGGAAAAGAGACAAGCGGATCACCCAATAGTGAATCTATTTGAAGTTAAAATATATGAACAAAATATTGAAGTTGACACAATAGATATTAGTTAAAATATCATGATGAGAAAAATAATGACTACTGCAAGGAAGGAACATATATAGAGTAAATAATGTGGTGATTAATGGATATCAATAAATATATTTTGAAAAAGGTGTACATCAAGAGGTAAGATAAGATCTAGATGAATTTGAAGAAGTGCATGTTTATGTAAAATAGTCTAGTATTTTTGGGATTTGTAGATTTAAAAGATGGAGTAAGATTGGATGAATAAAATTTAAAGATAATTTTTTAGTGGCATATCCCAAAGGGCATCTTAAATTTAAGAAGTTTCCATGGTTTAGAAACTTTTCATGTAAAGTTTATTAATAATTTTAGTAGTGTTGTTGCACCAATATCAAAATGTATTAGAGGAAAATAATTTTCATGGACATGGACATAAACAAAAAGCTTTAATTTTTTGTAGAAGATAATTACATAAAAACCTATTTTAGCATTACCTAATTTTATAAAAGTGTTTGAGGTTGATAATGATTCTTTGTATGAGGTAATTGGTGTTGTGTTGAGTCAACAGGTGAAGCCACTAGCATATTTCAGTGAGAAATTGAATGACATAAGAACAAAATATTCTACATATGATGTTAAATTTTATTTTATTGTCCAAGAATCAATAGATTGGAGGAATTACCTAGTGCTTAAGGGGTTTATCCTATTTAGGGATCATGAGATTTTTAAATATGTTAAAACTCAAAATAAGTTAAATAGAAAGCATACAAAGTGAGTGTTTTTTATTAAAGGGTTATGTTTTCATGTTGAAGCAGAAATTAGTAAAGTAGAATTAGGGAGATGATGCTTTGAGAAAGTGATTGGGTTGATAACTACTATGGTGAGTGACCTATTTGGATTCAAATTTATTAAATAAGTATTTAATATTAATCTATATTTTGGCAAGATAGTTGAGAAATGAAAGTATACATTGACATGTGATATAATTAATGATTAAAAAGATTATATTATGATGGATGGTTATTTCTTCAAAAGGATACAGTTATTTATTTTAATTAGATCTCTAAGAGACAATATTATAAGATAATTGCATAGTGGTGGTTTGTCTAGATGTTTTGTTAAGACATAGTCAATGGCTTTAGTGCAAGATAAGTAATTTTTTCCAAATATGAAGAGAAATCTTACAAGGTGTAGGATATGTCAGATGGTAAAAGGACACATACATAATATATGGTTGTACATGCCATTATTGGTTCCAAGAGGACTGTTGATAGGTTTGAGTACATATTTTATATTGGAATTACCAAACACAGAGAGGTAATGATTTAATTTTGGTTTATATATACATGTTTTATAAGATGGTTCATTTTATTACATGTAAGAAAACCAATGATGGCACTAGATTTTTACAACTATTTTTTAAGGATATTGTGAGATTGTATGGTGTTACAAAAACTATTACATCAGATAGGGACACAAAGTTTCTAAATTTTTTTGGAGGGATATGTGGAGGAAAATGGGTACTAAGCTACAATTTGATAGTGCATATCACCACCAAACAAATGGATAGATAGAAGTTGTATATAGGAGATTTGAGAATTTCTCTAGATGCATAGTTAGAGAGAACCCTGAGAAATGGGACTTGGGTTTACCGTAAGATGAGTTTGTAGATAATAATTTAGTGACAAAATCCACATTAAAATTAGAATTTAAAACTATTAATGGGAGAAATGATATGATTGTTTTATATTTTATATAGCTAATAACTATATAATGAGTTAGTGATCATGCATAATCATTTACAGAACATAGACAATAGTTACAAGAAGAAGTAAAAATAAAATTACATGAAAGTAATGAGAAGTATAAAGTAGTAGTAGATGTAAGAAGATGGTCAAAAAATATTTGAATAAGGAGATTTAGTGATGGCCTACTTTAGGAAAGAGATATTTTCAAAAGGCATATATAACAAGTTAAAGTATAAGAAAATTGGATAGTGAAAATTTGGGAAGAAAAGAAATGACAATGTTTCTGAGGTGAGTTTACCATAGATTGTTAATATCTCTCCAATAAATAATGCTTTAGATTTATATGATTTCCATGGAAAATATTGTGAAGGTGAAGAAGAAAAAGTAGATTGAAAGAAATAGGTTCCAAAGAAGATGAAAGAAAGGATAGTGCAGGTTCTAGATCAGAAGATAATAAACAAAAGGCAAATATGTTATGTTCGGTACTTATTATAGTGGGAAGGATTAAAATAATAGGACAACATTAGGATTATAGAATGGAAGCTGAAGAAGATTGATACGAATAAATTGTATCAGTACAATCAGAGCAACTCATAGGAGATGAATTGTTTTTAACTAGACGAAAGTGATAAAAAAAGAGAACAAACATTTTGAGGGAATAAATTTATATTTGTGGATCTTTTTGAGCCCATTTTTGTGCTAAAACATGATTATTTGAGGGCCCAAAATTATAGTCAAATTTTATTTTTAGTATTTTTCTAATTTATAAACTGTCTAATTTTCTAAATATATTTGAACTTTAGTTGAAATTTGACTGATAAGTTAATATTAGAGTTTAGTTTATTTTTTGATATTTTAAGAGTTATGCACCATTGATTTTGAAAGTTACTATATATAGTAGCTACTAAAAATAGTAGGTCATGTTTTATTTATTTTTAGAGTTTTGAATATTGCATGGCAAATCCAATTCCAATTTTAGGCTTATGTATGCATAATTTTTAATTATTTGAATGATTCAATATGAATCAATACTAGTTATTATTCATAATCTTTTC
>JARHVA010005850.1:235000-290000 GCA_037957365.1 Torreya grandis
AGGCAGACATATTAGACTCCTACTGGCAGGGCCTTGGAGAAGAATGGAGAGAGTATTTTGAACCATTGATGGAGAAGAGGTGAAAGTGTGTAAAATAGATATTATAAATTGAATACAAAAAAATTTTAGTCTCTCCATTTAATTTTTATGATCCTCTCAAGAAAGAATAATACTTGGTAGGCTAATTAGGTCTAGTATGCCTAAACGGACATTTATAGGCCTCTACAAGAAATTTGAGGAAAAACTACATTTATTAGAAAATTTTAGTGATTAGAAGCTACATATAAATGAATGATAATGTTTTAGGATATCCATGAGGTTTTAATTTAGTAAAGTGAGGATAATTTTTGAGAACTAGGAAATTAAGGCTATAGAGGACTAATTATTTTCAAACCCTCCTAGTATGGAATCAAGTTGCATAACTCTTGTTGGGAGAATAATATCTACTAATTATCATCAATAATCATGAATGGACCATGTCCGACTTTTTTTTATAGGATTTTATCATTGTAAAGTGTAGTTTAAGGTGTTTTGACCAAGAAACACTCTCTCATTCTATACACATAGTCTTATATACCTGAGAGATCACCTTGACAAGCTCAGAAGTCAGTGGAGAATTTGAATAGTGGTATATGGCCATTACATATGGTGAAGGTGGTCTACTTACACAAAATAATGGAATTAATTATCTCATTCACTCTCAAAAGTCTATAAATAGTCTTTAATACTAAAGGATACCTCAAAAACATGTTTTACACTATGAAGAATTTGAGAAGAGTCAGTTTAGTGCTTAGAATTTGAAGGAATTGCATGGGGTCTTGAGATATAAACAATGGAAGGGGACCTCTATGTGATAAAAACATGTATCATTGGTTTAGGATTTGAATCCATTATCTTTATGAACCATTATTAACATGGTAGACATGTTTGAACCTACTTACACTCTATCAATAACTTGATGAGAGAGGAAATGATCCAATTGACTTGAAATGAATTAATTTAGCTATGGAAAGGCCAAGATGAAATTCCTTAGTCTCATGGAATATAAATGAGTCAATATCCTATATGTTTGAGCCACATGGTGTACAAATTAGGCCTAGGAGTGACTACTATAGGTTTAGAAAAGGAAGTTTTAGGAGGCTTCTTTTGAAATTAGTTTGAGTAAGGCCTAGTAAGATATAATGGATCTATCTAGACATGATGAGGGTATAATAGAATATTTCTAGTGCCTCATGAGGAAGAAGTACATTTACTAAAATATCCTTTGGAGTGTCAAGACACTTAGTGTTGGTCAAGTTTGCTATAAGAGGCCCAAGATACCCAACATAGGTAGGTGAAAATCCTTTAAAGTGGTTTCTAGGTTTGAATGAAGATAATGAGATATATCTATGTGTGTAATAAAATCTCATACTATTTTTGTAGTCCTTGTGCAAATACTAGATATATAATGAGAGAATTAATTTATTTTCATGGCCTATTGAGCCAACTATGCTTATGTACTAAATTTGTATGTTCCCATCAACATAGAGACACTTCAGTCTTAGTTTCCAGCTTTACGAAAATTAGAGAAACATGGAATTGGTTTAGAGTGGATAAAAATAATATAAATAATCTTTCCACATGTCAATATACAAAAGTTGTAACTCTAAGAAAGAATTTAGTGGCAATTTCAAATAGGATGAGTGAGGTGTCTCCCTTCTATGCCAACTTCTCATGGGATATCATCTCAAAGATGAACAGATGTTGTGAAGTATATTTATAATGTTTTTAAATCCTCTTGATTGATTATAACTTTCTCTATCAAGAGTGATACTCATGAATGGGATGTCCAACACCCCTTCCCTCTACCTTCTCTCACATTTATTTATATATTCATCTTTGATAGGCTATATTTGTATCCTCCACCTAAGCATGGAAACTCTCTTTCCATGTTTAATAATTTTATTAATGATAAAATTATGATGTTATCCCCTCTTTTGACTAGTTAAATGTGTGTGCTTGCTGAGTTGATCTTATCAAGTGATTAGCTTTAATCCCTTGCTATGTTGTCCTTGTATAACGTTCATGTTCTATTTGAAATCCTTTTTGCAGGTAATGTGAAAAGTATAAGTGAGATGTAAAGGTTGAGTGAGATGTTTTTTCATTAGTGTCATTTAATGACCTCTTTACTAGACATCGTAGCCCAAGCATTCTTCACAACCTTCATGAGAAATGTTGATGTAGAGAGGTAGATTTGGAGTAATGTCTTTTTTTAGTTAGTCTCATCTTTAAAGTGCATTTGTAACTAGTTGGTTGTGGTCATGTATATTTCATGCATCACTTCTATTATAATAAGTTTTCTCTCTCTTTTCCTATCAAGTTGGTAGAGTAGTTGTGAGATATGTGACTCATCAAGAGGAGCTATCCCCTTAACCTAGAGATTCAATCTAGGTTTAGGGCAACCAAATCTTAGGATTATTTCCATGTTATTCAAAATTTGGAAAGATTGAACTACCTTCCAATGGGTGCAAATTCGATTGATCATAATTAGTACTCCATATTATTAATTATCAAATAGTGTGTGTGTATTTAATATTTAGAGAGATTAATTGAATAATGTAAGTGAAGTTGTGAAAACTACTCACATAGTGTTTTAAGAGAGTTTCATAGGATACAATGGGAGATTGTAGGACATAACTATGTGAGAGAATTAGGTAGTAGATTAGGGAATATGTTGAGAAAATTTAGATGTTATAAATAGTAAATGGAGTAAAACTAAATCCTAACTAAATAAAAATTTATGTTTTAGAAATTAACCCCACATATATAATGGTTAATGATATTTTCAAATATTCAATATGATACATTAATATAAATATAATTATGTCAAAATGTATAACCTAAAATAGTAATAGGGTGTATACTATTTTAATAAAGTACCATGAAAGTTATATATTAGTTAACACATCAACATTTACATTAAAAAATCATGGTAAAATAAGAATAATACCATCTAAGTTTTCATTTTTTTTAATAAGGATAAAACAAAGGGTTTTGCCAGGTCGCTCAAGCTAGTACAATGGAGACAAGATATAGATATGAAGTCATATAAAACACAAACAAAGACCTTCTCATAGCATATATCAAGGGGGAAATGAGAGTTGAAAAAGAGCCTAAAACAAATCCAAACAATAGTAAAAAAAATTAAATAAAAATTAAGCACTTCCAATATAGTTTTCCTTCCTAAGTCTAAGGGTTAGGTTAAGAGTTTCCTTTCAACCATTTCTCTTCTTTTTATTGCTTACAATCTTTAAATCACCTTCTTCAACATAATATCGAAAGATAGGGATTGAAACCTCTAAAACATTATCAAATATATTTTTAAAGGAACCCTTTCCATCATATTTCCTATTTTATTCATTTATGTGTCATTGGAACTAAGTGGCTCAAGACTCTTCTCCTTAGTCAATGTTTTAAAACTCTTATTTGATTCTATTATTTTCTGGTACTTTAGTTTCATTATCTAATTTTGGGGCATCACTATTTGAATTAGAATCAAAAGGGTCCTCCCACCATGAATCCCCCCTTATACGCTTCACCATCACACAAGATATAGCTAGATGTTCTGTTGCAAATAACTTATAAAATAAAAAGGCATTCCCTCATAATTGAAAATAAAAAAAAAGTTACATATTACCTAAACCTACACAAAGATCAAAAAATTTATTAAATAAAATTAGTTAATTATAATATAAAATATAAATACTTATTTTGAATATATATATATATATATATATATATATATATATATATATAGAGAGAGAGAGAGAGAGAGAGAGAGCAAGAGAGACGTGTGTATGTTTGAATACAAAATTATTAATAGCAGATGTTTAAATCTAGATGAATATATCTTTCCTATTTTAAATAGTTTAGTAAACCCTATTTTTAATATAATATAGTTCGAATATAAACATAAGTTAAATCAACTTATAACCATAACTATAAATAATATTATATTGAATGTATTTATGTGTATGAGTCAAAATAATAGATTAAAAATGTGAATAATATCAAAAACATTTATTAATACTACATCAAATATTAAATATTTGTTTATAAAAATAGGTCTCATTGTATTAAAGTACACTTTCATCTATTGTATATTTATAGCAATATTTTACTTTTTTAAAGAAATGAAACCCTTATTTTATATTTAAATAATCATTTTATATTTAATAAATTGTTCAAATTCTTACCCACCAAATGGAATATGATATTATTAACATGTTTTATCTTCCCCATAAAAGAGAAAAACTCTTTATTTTACTTATTGGATGCCTTAAAAACGTCTGTATAAATAATAAAAGATTGGAATACATTATTTTTATATAACGTTGTGATCCTACTACTTGTAATTGTAAAACATTTGATATGCTGCTACGTCCCTCCACGTCAATATTATTGGAGACACCCTCACCACCTTGAAATGAACTCGACATATTATCAACATGATATGGAACCTTCCGCCGAGTCAATCCATACACATCATATTCCACATTAAGTATCTCTAAATCCTGGTTCCTTACATATCCATCTACAATACTTTCATATAAATTACAATTATAATCAATGAAATGTTGGTATTGACATGTGCATTATTTTATATTTTTAAACTATAATCGCATATATATGATCTGCCCCTTTCATCAATTGCGAGTCATTATTTGTATCTTTTATTTTGCAACTATGTCTTAGCCTCCAATTGTGACCTGCGCAACGTATAGATGTATACACAAACAAAGTTAATAAAAATAATTGAATAATCTAATCAAACACAATATATTGATATTAGATATTTTTTGAATTTGATGATTATAAAATGAATTAAAAAACTAAAGATATATATTTGAACATATTCAACTTTACAAAATAATTTGTTTTCAAGATTCTCTTCTGAAGTTAAATCAATTAAACAAAATTAATTATACAATTTAATAATATTAAAATATTTTATAACTCAACTCTATATTTGATTTGGTATCTTACTAAAGTATATTTGATATAAGCCCATATACCATCATATTCTCTCTTTTTATAATGATACTAGAAATCAAGTGAGGTATTTTGTATACTGGGAGGGACAATATTGAATATATATTATCGTTTCATTCCTACTTTAAATGAGCTAAGATTTGCATGTAATTAGTGGACCAATAAAGAGGTTTTAAAGTCATCCACGTTCGATAATTCCCCCTTTGGTATCAATTTTCATCCACATGTTATAACGAATGTTTTGAATGGTGGACGTAGGGGTCTCTATAGTCCGCTAATGTTAATCACTTTTAGATTTCAATGTGCTTGAGTAGGCCAATGCTAGACCGTGAAAACCTACACCTTAAGATGTACATATACCTTTTAAAAGGGATAATACATGTTATCCATAGCACACCTAATAATTTAAAATATGTTTAGGTATGTTAATTATTTCCGATATTCAATAATGTTACTACCTTCGTCATCATCACAACATATTTTAAAATAATATTAATATATTAAATAAATTATTTGATTAATTAATACCATTACGTTAATTCTATTCAATGATATTTAGTTTTTTAATAATTAAAACATAATGTTATCTTTTTAGCAAAAATACATTTTTATTTTATGAATAATTTTTAAATATTTTAATAACTTTATAATGAATACATACATAATTTGAAAAAAAAAAAAAAAAGTGATCTAAGTTGGTGAGGGAATGAAACTAATTTTATCACGAAAAAAATTACAAATAAAAATAATAGAGAAACACCTTAAACAATCATGTGAATTTTTTCAATAAACTTTCTTTAAATGTTAAATCTCTACCTTTATGATGATTAAATAACATTTTAGAATTTTGTATAAGAATAATGTCACACTTTTTTATCATCTCTAATTAAAATCAATACTCTTTCTTAACATGATGGCTAGTTTGTGTCTGAAATTCATTCAGTTTTTGGTTTACATGTTTGTAAAACACAAACATTATGATAGTCCAAAGCTCAAATTGATCATATTGAATGTGTAGCTATTTTTTATATATTAAAATAGTATTTTTTACGTCAATTCATTTACTGGTATAACTATTTCAATAAACATAAATAATCTTTTGATAATAAAAAATGCTCAATTTTATACTTTATACTGTGGTTATGTTTCAAATATAAATAAATGAGGTTGTATTGTAAACCATAAAAGGACTAACCATCATGTTTTCTTTAACTAATGGGTTTCTTCAACATGTTTTTAAATTATTTAGATAAATATTGAATAATTATCACATTGGTCAAGAAAATAGATGTTTAAATTCCATTATGAATGTGCAGGTCAAGTATGGGAGAGGTTAACTTTAGGATCTCCATAATTTTGTGTTTGTGCACATATGACAAAATTGACATATATTAATTCAAAATTAGAGAAAGGAGATTATTTCTTAGAGTTGTTAAGTTTTTGTGTTTTCAGAATTTATTTATAAGCCTCAACTATTTTCTTACGTAAGATTAATCTAAACTTTCTCATTAAATTAAAATTTATTTTGTGTTTACTTTTCATAATTGATATTGGCTTTTGTGGCTTTTATTTGTTTACCCTTTATCTGTTGTTTTATTTTTATATCTTCAGGCCTATATTTGATTAAATCTTTGTTTTTTATATTCTTTATGATTTTGTATTTCTTTATTTCTAGTATAATTGTAATTTTGTATTTATAAAAATAATTAATCGTCACACTTTTTATTCTATTGCATCATTTCCATTATTTTCTGGTATTAACTTTCTTTTTTTTCCTTGTCAAAATTTCATTTTATGCATTAAAAGTATCTTTAGTTAAGTAAATTAAAATTCGATTAAAAAGTATAATTAATTGAATATAAAAAATCTCTTGTAAAAACCATCTAACACTAATACATAAATGTCATTATTGTACTTGAAATATAACTATTTAAATATCTAAAGTTAATCTTTACCTTAACCATAAGATGACCAAATGTTAACCCTCAATTATTTCCTAGAGTTCATCAAATCTCCCAATCTATATTCTAAGTTGAAATTATAATCACATATAACTATTATGCACATTCATGATATCTTGTTTGGGTTGTTAAGACATGAGTAACACACATTCAACACAAATTATGAATGCAAACAAGCATTTGTTTCACTTAAATGCAAGCTAAAAACTAAACATTTAATGTATCTTTAAGCTACATAACTACTTTTCCTTGATCCCCTTAATGCCTAATTAATGTGTTAATTGGAAATGATTCAACACTCAATATAAAATTATTTTTTGACTTTACTAAAAGATTGAGGACCAAGGTAGTTAGTAAACCTTAAGGGCTTTTCCAAAAGCTGTGAAAGGACTACTCTCATGTAAATCTATGTAAAGGAATACTACCAATGGCTCAGATAAGATGGAGATGGATGGACACCATGTGGTATGAGATAAACATCTATAAGATAGAGTAATTTGGCTTGGATCCGCTTGAGCTAGAATATAAAATTGACACAAGTATAGTGGCCAAGGCTCTACCCAAGTTGAGATGGTATTACACCTTGTGGAATCATATCAACATCTAATTGAGATGAGCCATGTGGAACTTAATCCAATCATGTAAATTTTAGTTATTAATTTTTTGAGCTTATTTAGACAAAAGAAAAATTAAAAGGCCACAAGTATTAGTTGCACCTAGCTTGGTGAAAATCTTTAGCTAACTAAACACATATACAGATAAATAAAAACCACAATTCATTAAACTATTAATGATTTATGACATACAAAGCCTAATGTGTTACATAAATCTGCTATAAACAAATTTAAAATATGTTAGGCTCCCAAGCCTATATCCAATTAACATTCACTACATATTTTAAAATCTTTCTAGTTGATTATATTTATTTTTGACGTGTAGAGGCTTCTTCTTTATTCATGTGCCTCGCTGATAAGTTTCCTTCATGAGGAATGGGCTTCCTTCCATTAAAAGTGTACAATTATATGAGAGTTAAATAGAGGGTGATGTCTATAGTTGAAAAATCTCATTTCCCAAATATAAATTAACAAACATAAGTTTAATTGGTATTTGATTTATTTAATATTATTTTACTTTATTAATAAATTAAATAATTATTAATAATATTATTTTAGTGGTAATATGTACATTTGAATTGGTTTAATGCTGAAAGACTTCTTCTTTTGAAAGAGAGGTCATAAATTCAAATCCTATATAAAATCTAAGTTTATTTGTGATAATAAAAAAATTATGTGAAAACCTATACCAATTATAAATTAGTTGGTGTTCTCATTTCAACTAAAATGATATACTTTTCACATCTCAAATAAAAAAAAGCGCATAATAACCTTAATTGTCATCCACCTAAAAATACCTTAATATGTTGATTTGAACTTAAAGGCCATATGAACATATAGTAACAATTAAAAGAAAGGTTCGTTTATGAATTAAGTTGTGGAGGGTCCTACCAAGTTTTAAAAGCTACGAATTCCTTTAGGTTGACAAGAACCCATTCCTTAAGTTTGAAAAGTGGCGATTGATCATGGATTGTAACTAAATACTCTTTTATGCCTATTTATGTGACTTTTGATCAGATAGGTAAAGGCTTTGCTACTAAAATATTAAGAATGGCAATATTCTCAACTTGTACCCTAAGCATTTTTATGCCTATTTATGTGCCCTTTAAGTCAGACAGATAAGGGCTTTCCTACAGAATTTTTAATAAGGGATATATTCACATCCAAGGGTTAGAAAAATAGCTTGGCCGATGGAATCACTCGAGGTTTGTAACTAGACATGACATTTGTTGTCGATCAATGGTGCAATAGTCCTAATGCTTCAACCAATTTTAAAAAAACTATTAAAACATTTAACCATCGATGTAAATAGCTTATGGCTTAATAAGATGAGGTTACAAAAGCTAATGGTTTTTGGCATACGAAAATAAAAGAAGCTAATGCTCCACCAAATAAAACAAAGCTTCATCTTAGGTTTATAAAATATTTAAATCTTAGCTCTAGATAATAATTAAATAAGAAGGTAAGGGATTAGGCAAAGTGTATAAAATATAAAGGCTAAAAACACTTTAAATCTATCTAAATGGGTTATTGGAAAAACTCCACAGACATGAGTTTATGGCCAAACTTATAACAACATTTGATAGAAAACCATGGACTAATTTCAATATGTGTAAACTTGAAAAAAACTTTAAAAATATTTATGTAATTTTAAATGTTTAAATACAATTAAAATTATGGCTTTAATAATTGGTTTAAATTGGGACCATCTTATTCTTCTATTTGGGTGGTGCAACATTTTATTTATCCACATATTTTTATTTTAGCTCTAATAGTTTTAAAAGAAGGTTGGAAATTCATCACACAAAGAATCTTATATAATTTCATAACATATAATTGAATTGATTTTACATTCATTATTAATTATTTCAGATTAATATTGAATGGTTATTCACACATATCCGTGCCACCTCACACATTTGTCTTGAGACCCTTGAATAGACCTTGACATTTGTACAATACTTTGCATCATACACATGTTGTGTAGTGCCAAGAAACATGTTACACAATATTTTAAATTTTAGAAGCACCTCAAAAACCTTTAAATCATGTTATTTCTATGCAACACCATGAAACATGCCACATAGCTTGGAAGACTAAACCATATCATATCAATGTGTTTTTCTTGGACATTGTGATCCACTTACATAAATTTGATGTTATCATAACATTGTATACAACTCATAATGATCTTATATTGTGTTTGTGGTATTTAACTATAATCATACCATTTCATCACATGAAACTCTACAGAATACTACATTTTCCCATGTTGTGCCATATGTACAAACCTAGTTTAAAAATTTCCATCCGCACAATGCCTTTAGTTTTAATTTTCAAATTAGCCTCAATGAGGGAATTGAAAATCACATATATTGCATGTTGAAACTTTCCATAAATTTTAATTATTTTTTATCTAAGTGATATAAAATATTGTAAAATATGGAAAGAATGCACTAATCGAGGTTGACATAGATAAATATAAATTGTATCATTATGATTTATTATGGAAAAATCAGGAGAGGAGTAATGTAGTAAGTCGATTATGATTATTGGTCAGTCATAGATGATGTATTTGTACCCATAAATGCTATGTAATTTATTTTCCATCTTCATAGACTTATAAAAGAGGATGAAGACCTATCTAAATATTATCAGTAAAGTCTAACCCCTATGGTAGTTAACATCATTATAAGGTTACCAAATATATATTTGGGAACTATTTAGGTTTATAAATAACTCTTGAAACCCCTACCTCTATGCCTATAGATGGTTTAAGTGTGTGTGTGCACTCCTTTAGTCCCATACATCGATGTTTTTTTCATTTATCTTACATCTAATCCCTATGGTGGTTTCAACAACATAATATAATTTTAACATGGGTTAGTATTTATGGTTAGACAACCCTTTCCACTTCCCATATATAACAAAGAATTACCTATGTTTCAATACTTTCTAAGCTGGATCATGATGTAGTAGTATCTAGGTCCACATGTAATATTACATCAACAAATAACACGAGTATCTAGATGAGAATGAATTAAGGTGCAGTATTTTTCCATTCGAGTAGTTTTCTTTATATTTGAAAGAATAAAGTTTATTATTTAAAACACTACAATTTCTACTTATTTTCCATTGTCATATTTGAATGGATATATTGTTATTCATTATTGATGAAATTCTTTCTTAATTCATTTCATCAAGTTATAATGGTAGAAACTAGCATTAAGAATAATAATTTACCTTATTATGCATCTTCAACATACTCAATTCTAGATCTTGGCTCTAAATATATTTCGTTCACACCTCTTTAATCATAAATTTACCCATTTGGACACCCTGCGAGGATCAATGGAATCATGGTTGGGATGAGGTTTAAGATTACATTGGGAATAGGTAAATGGGTTTGTGATGTGCTAGGGTGCATAGATTATACAATGTGTTATTTTTTGATATATTACCATTGAGATTAGTGTACACTTAATTATTTTAGTATATATTAACTTCACATGTTAATATAATCTAAAAATTTTGGCCTTAGTGTGTGGTTGACAATAATTAGTATAAATTCATGGATTTTATTTTTTTATACACACACCTTCTTCGTTTGAAAGGAAATTTAATTATATATTGAGAAATAATTACTAGAGTGATTACAAAGAGTACTACGATTAGATTTATACATATATCTAGGAGGGTCTATTATATTTTAGTCACTTAACCGACACTACAGTGTTAGTTTATTATTTATAGGCCTATGGGTATTTGTAGTTATATTAGTTATGTTGATGTATCAATGGAGATTGCTCTTATTTTTTATAATCTCTCTTAAAATATATAAAATTAAAATATTCTTGTGTGAAAATTTTCCCCTTATTTATGAGATAAATGGTATAAGGTATCTCTTAACTAAGACCTCTAACTATAATTCCATTGTTTGGTATCATCGAAAGGAAAAAACTATATGATTGAAAGATCAATTTTAGTGTTCTCCATTATTTTCAAAGGTGGTTAGAGAACATATAAGTGCACATGATGGGTTTTCATAGGATTGTTAATGATATAATAACATATCCTAAAGTATGAAATTAATGTAATCTACATAGGGTATTGAGTGGCGCAGTAATTGACATGAGGTTTTTGAAAAGTCAAGATGCCACCAAGAAGAGCAAGGCTAATGGGCATTATATTTGGAAAATATAAATGGAATTCTGGATGATATCATATAAATTTAGTGATATGTAGGAAAGGTTAGATCCAATAAAAGAAGATAGAAAAAGAGGATCATTCTTGAGGGATGATGTGATTGATGTAGAGGATGAATTAAAAGAGATTGAGGATGATGAAGAAGGTTCAACATGAGAGTGATTTCATGATGAGAAGAGAGATTTTTAAAATAAATATCTAATATAGGAATTAGAATACAAGTTGAAGTCTCGTGTTTTACTAGAAACTCAAAAACCTTGAGTGTAATGGTAAATATTTTAATGTGGGTGAGGGGTCAATCCCCCTATGTCACTCAAATTCTATGTTTTAATTGAAATTATTATAAAATATCTTTTCTTAATATTTTTTTAAATGGGCATAATTATTTAAATGGAGGATGTATTCTTTCTTAGAGTAAACTATTATCTAAATTATTTTTCAAGCGAAATATAAGATATTAGTTTCAAGAATTCTTTTAGGGAAGTAATATTGTCTAAATAAAATTGTAAAGGGATATAATTTTAATTGAAACCAACATCAAAGGAATTGGTCGTTGATGGGGGAGGGAATATGAAAAATATGAATGTTAGCGACAATCATGAAGACACTGACAATACGAAACAAAACCAACAAGTATTGTGACTAAAGAATGAGGATGATCATTCATTCATTCATTCATTCATATATATATATATATGTCTTAAGTTTTCTCCCATGGAACAAGTAAAGGAGAGAATGTTAGGAAATTAGTCATCACATGGGTTGATGAGTTAGGTTAATAGTCCACATTATTAATTATTAAATAGTATGTTTGTGTTTAATATGTGGAGAGGTCAAGGTTACTTGAATAATGTAAGTGAAGTTGTAAAAACAACTCAAGTAGTGTTTCAAGAGAGTTTTAGAGGAGATATTAGGATATAGTAGGAGATAACTATGTGAGAGACTTAAGAAGTAGATTAGGAAATAAGTTGAGATATTTTAGAGATTAGAAATGAGGAAGATCTCTATATTTGTAGGAGATTCTTGTTTATAAATGTAACCACTTCGATATTGAACTAATTAAGATGGATGACTGGCAAAATTTTGTGATTATTCATTTTCACAGCTGAACTTCAGCTCTACTTAGATTTGGTGTAAAACCTACATCCAGTATCATAGCAGACTTCCTAAAGGACTTCTCTAAAATAAGGAGGTAGAACATATGTATGAAATGCGGACCATATACAAACCTTGTTGCATGTTAGTCCTCCATTTTTTTCTATTGTTGTTAATAGATTAACAGTACAGACCATGTGCAAGCCTATTGTTTGTTCATTTTTTGTAAGTATTACTTTACTTGAAAAATCACAGTCAAAAAAATTTCGAAAGCCTTTGCGAGAAAATATGACCGCATAGTTAAATCTAGAACATTGAAAAATATTAGGATCGACCAATGCGTATTTCTATTTCAGGTAAACAAAGCATATTTCCGTTTCAGTCATTTTTCGACTACTTTGGGGGTTTTCAAGTTTTCTGAGAACATGGAGATCTGTGTATTGGAGGATAGAAACAACGAAGAAAAATCAGTTTTGGAGTGGAATAATAAGTTATACCTAGACGCATCTCCCATTCCATTGTTTACAATGCATCGGATCAAAGATTCAAGATCGATCTATTCATTCAATGGTGTTTATTGACATTGGAATCGGCCTTCTCTAAGAACCTATGACCTTCGTTGCCAGCGAGAAAATTTAAGAGGGCATGATTCAAGCTGGGGAGGATCTTGCTCACGTGATTTCGCCTTTACATCATATCGTAATTGAAACAATTTCAGAGGGATTTTCATCGGATTATGATGTGGCGAAAGACATGGAGATGACAAGAGATCCGCTACGCAAAGTTGGAGTAATCTCAGTTGATAATGTGATAGAGAGGCTCAACGCTTATGGCAATATTGTATCTTGCATTCACTACGACGCATTGATGGAATGGGTTCCTCAGATAGAAAACAAATTTTGTGTTCCTGTATCGTTTTTCCAAACTCAGTCTCGTTCTAACCTGCTAGCTCCTCTCTTTACACGTCGTTTCAAACTTAGTTGTCCACACCTTCCATGACCTGCTACAGATTAGACCTACATTGGCTGCATCTTCTCCTCGCAACGAGCTCAACACAAAATGCATGGAATTCTTCGTACCGGTCAAAACTCTAAAACCCCAGACCCGTAAAATATATATTTTATATCATTTCAAATAAAAAGCCATGATTATTAAAGACAAAACAAAACTGTTAATTTCTATAAATAATGCGTTTCATAGCTGCGCGGGTACAAAATTTGGTTAAGTCATGGACGTGGAAGATGGGCGATGGGTGGAACCCCCTCAAGTCACTCAAAACCTATGTTCTAATCCCAAAAAAATCATTTTAATATATTTTTTCAATAAAGATTTTTTTTATAGGGTGTAATTGGTTAAACAGAGGATGTAGGAAATTACCTTTTACATGAGTGCATAAATTAGTTAGGTTACTATTCTACATTTTTAAATATTAATGTGTGTATTTAATATTTAAAGAGGTTAATTAAATAATCTATGTAAAGTTGTGAAAATAACTTATGTAATGTTTTCAGAATGTTTTAGAGGATAGGTTGGGAGATGGTAGGAGATAAGTGTGTTAAAGATTTAGGGAGTAGATTAGCGAATAAATTTAAATATTTTAGAGATAAGAATTAAGAAATATTTGTAGAATATTATTTCTTTTAAATGTAGTTGCTTTAATATTGAATAAATTAAATTATATAATTGACAAAAGGTTGTGGTTGTGCATTTGCACACTTGAGCTTTAACTATAACTAGATATGAGGAAAAGCTTTCATTTTCATATCTACTAACCTAATACTACTTTGACCATCTTTTCCCATATTTTCATTGCCAACATAATTTTCACTACGATCTTGCTAGTTCAATTGTCAATACTCTCTGTCACTACAAAATAAATAAATTCCACAAATAAAAAGAATTTATATAAAATTGAATTTCAGCACAAATAATGTAATAGACAATTGAGAATGAGATTGAGGTCCGAATATGAAGCAACCAAAGGGAAATCCCTAGTTTTATTATAACACTAGATTGTGAGGGCATACAATAGACATTAGTCATGTGGTTAATGTAGACAAGGAACTGTATAAACATAGTGACGTTGTGATGCTTTTATAGTGAAATTTTAATGCAAGGCTTGGGATTCCTTTCTAGCGAAGTTACCCATGTGATGAAAGTAAAGGTAGGAAGGCAGACGAGTCCAACACTTTAATCCTTATTGTTTATGATAAAATCAATTATAAATTTAATCATTTGTCATTATTAATGATTATCATATGGGCATGTTTCATGGTTGTGTTTCTAGAATTTTTTTAATTTTCTTTTCATCCACAAACATTTCATTGCATATGGATAAAGTATAATTTGTATACCAAGTCAATATTCATGTTTTATTGAGTGTAAAATCAATCGAATTCTCTTTAACTGACAATCTCGACCCCTCCTTTTTGTCTACCCACCGCTCCCAAATTTTTGGCATATGCATAGAATATAATTTGTACACCAAGTCAATATGTACACTTTATTGAGAGTAAAACCAATCAAATTCTGTTTAATTGAAAATCTCAACCCCCTCTTACTCCATTAAAAATATTAAAATTATATGTCACCCAAAAACATGATTCAAATTTAACAATTTTTTTGAACATCAATATTTTGATTTTTAAAATCTATGTTACAGAATAAATGATAGATTCTTATTAATTCCAAAGGGATATAATAAATAGGTAATAATATAAAGATACTTTCATGGGTATTATTATCATGTTTGTATCCAAATTGATCTAGTGTACTTTCATGTTTGTTTTAAATTTTTGTGACAGATACTTTATTGTGAAGACTGAACAAGATTTAGATTTATTTTTAATTAGAAATATAATGTGTTGTATGGCATGGCATAGTTCTAAGCTTTGAGTAACACCATGATGATGAAAAAAATGGGTAGTCCTATGATGGGGCTTTCTAGTGATCAATATCTCAAAAATTACATTACATTTTCTTGTTTCAATATTTTTTTTTAACATTAAATACATTATTTGAATACACTATGTTTGGAGGTGATTTCTTACATTTTCTATCAAACTGATAACATATTAATGGTTTATTGCAATCTTTAATTATTGGTTTATCAAGACAAAATAAATAATGATTTTTGGTATAATTTTTTAATGAATTAATGTCATAGAGAAAGTATTAATTTTTTATTGAAAAACTTTTAACCTTTACTACATGCATAATAAATAGTCTAATTTTAATTTATTTTTAAAGCTAACTTCTGTTTTATATATCAATTCCTTAGCCATGATTTTTAATAGGGTTGTCCTTGAAATTCCATTTCAAGATTTCATGCAATTTTTCTTGATTGTAGACACTACGGTCTCTTTGATAAACTTTTTAAAATATGAGAAGCTAGATTTGTAGATATTTTGAAAGACCTGGATGACGATCTTAATTCCTTTGGTATACACAAATTAAGTATGTATAGATCTATTTGATCAAGTTAAAAAGATAATAGCATGGTATATTATTAGCCTTGCAAAATTGACTAACATAAAATACACAGCCAACAGGTTACCCTATGCTCATTAGTAAATGCTTCGTCAAAGTTTCATCTCTATTTTGTAAACATATTTTCAAAACATATAAAAAAGTATTGATGTATGACCAATATCTCAAACACATATAGAGATGGGAAATGTGAAGATTGATTTCGTGGGAACAAAAATGATATGGTTTGTTAGGACCAAAGGACCCTATGGAACTACTACCCAGAATTAGAAGAAATATGACGTGCTCTTGTTTATTGGGATTGGAATTCATGTGATTCCTTTAATGAACATTGTTAATGACACATTAAATAATACCAAGGTTAATTTATAGGCAAAAAAACCAATGAGTTTAGTTTGTTTAAAAGAATGAATGTTCGGAGTCCCACTCATTCTTATTTCGACTAAGTAACTAGAGAACAAAGTTCATTTAATTCGTATAAATGCATACACAATGAAGTTGCCTTGATAAATTACATGGTATTATATCTTAAGAATTCCAAGAGAAATTATGTTTTTATATAAAACAATTAACTAAAATTTGTATGTAAAATCTTAAGAAGTTATAAATATGTTAAATTATTTCAAAAATATTTATGAAAAATAAAATGTGCAATTTATTATGATTACAATGGTACAAACATTTCATTATACCAAAAATGGTGTTGATATTATTTTAGGAAATAAGGTATATATTTATGAACTTAACAAAGGGATTACCAATAACATGTGCTCTCATCTACTATAATTGAAATTTTTTGTTAGCATGTGAAAATTTGTTATTAAAAATGTGGTTATGGTTAGGTGGTTAAAAACACATTTTTCAAAGTTCAATTGGACAAAAATCTTCTCAAATGTTAAGTTTCTACTTATAAAAGTGTCAGAATTCGAAATATTAATTTTTTAAATTAAACATATATACAATGTGTGATTGTCCTCTGATTCTCATTACTCAACACAAAAAACTAATACTTCGAAGAAAAACCCTATATTGATATTATATTTAATGATGAGCTTTATAGTAAACATACATTACACTTTTATTTATTTATGAGAATCAAATATAATGATTCACACTGAAAAAGTGTAATGACATTGTTGGTGGGTGTAATGATATTTTATTTTGGGACATTGATTTTAGCCAGAGAACTTACAACTATATCATTAAAAAATGAGAAATAAGAAACAAATTAAAACATGACAAAAATTAAAGGATTAGTAAAGGCTGCATATAAAATGAATTAGAAACAATTATGTGTGTATATAGACATATAATAAACACATATACAACCATTTCAAATTCATTTTTTAATTCATTATTTAACATATTATTTTTTAAATGATCACCATGATCCCATTTAAAAGATAAATCAAACGTTAAATCTACACATTCGTTCCCTAGACATTTTTCATAATACTACATGTTATTACAAATTTTTATTTCAAAATTTTCCAAATATTTAGTGTGCACTAATGAAAAGGCAAATAGATTAATAGAAGTGATAGAAGTTTGTGTAAGAACGTGTTATGTTCTTTTAAAATATGACAATCTTAACAAAGAAATTCTGTTGTTACCCACAAAGATGCTAAATTTAGCAAATATGAAGAAAAACAATATAAAATTTTGTCGAACTGTTCGCATGCAGGTAGGATGAGAGGGGTCTCTATATATATACATCCCTCGCCTGGTTGGCTCAAGGCACGAATGCTGAGTTCAGAAGGAATGATGCCTCGATGATGAGCTCATTTGTTCGAAATGTATTTTATTATACTCGACCGAAAATTTATTACACATGGCATTCTTTTAAGCTGTAAGCAACCCAAAATCAAACTAGAAACGACTACATTTTCGTTGCACTATTCTCATTGCAGACGGGTTTCAGGCCTTAAAAATGTGAAACGGACCACACCCGTCGCGTTTCTTGCAACTAGCGTGTAAATGGAAAGGCTTCGTATTAATTTTTATCCATTTCTTTCTATGTATCTTGCCGGATTCTCCTCCTAATCAAAATATCAAATTCGTGGATCGATTGTTACTGATATTGAACATGTGAGGTTTTCACCTGTGCGCATTTTACTTTCGATTACACTTTAAAAAAAAGAACAGCGGTTGCGGCGACCCTACACTTCATCTCAACTTTGTAAATACTACATACTATACTGGTAAGAGCGCTCTACCTCTGCTTTGTATCAGTGGACAGGAATGCTACATACTATACCATGAGAATATTATATACTAGTTCACAAATACTACATACTAGGTTACAAAAAGTATCAGTGGACACGAATACTACATACTAGGTAACAAAAAGTACTCCCAACCCAATCTCTGGGACTTGTATTATAACTATTTCGTGAGAATATTAGACAAGCATTTACTGGAAGATGAATGCTCTCTATCAGGGAATATCTATGAGCAATTATTGAATGGGACATGTTTTCGTATTGTAGATGGTGATATGATTATAACCGCAGGGAAAATATCGATTGGAGGGTATTGGTGAGTGCGATAGACCAGGGAAATCTTCTCGATCATATTGTAGTAGAAGGGTTAGAAATAACATGGACTGTAAGTAAACGTTTTGAGGATTACGATTTAGCCTACATAAATCGTGCTTGACGCTAATATTCTGCAACTATAATACTATATCATATTCACAAAAAATACTCCAATGGTATGAGTCATAGTCCTGGTTCCATTTCTTGAAAATAAATTGTAGAGGTGATTAAAAAAATTATGAAGGTAATGGAAATATATCTAAAGGTTATCGTAGTATCTACTGGGATTAATCTCTTTCAGGTAACTCCAGGATGGCTATTGTCTAAGGCAAGTCCCATTATCAGCCTCAGAGCAATAGCTATGGGTTTCAATTACAAATCCAACACTACGAAGTTTGAATTTAACAAATAAAATTTGTGATGGAGAAAAAGTATAAAATTTATTCGAGGGATCAGAATAGGGATGTTAAGATCTATTACAGCGAACTGAGATTCGCTATTAGATCTGATACAAACTCCAAGAGTGTGATAAAATAACACACAGAAAACTTGTGACATGACGGCACACATTTTGAAAATAGCCGTTCGAAATGATGAGCACTAGTTGTCTCCTAATTCCTCACACCTATTTCATTATTGCCTCCATTCATCCCAAAACAAAAAGTACTTCCTTTCAGGTGTGCTTAAAAGATTTTGAAAAAAAAAACCCTAAGTTTGATATTCCTTTAAGAAAATGTGGATGTAGGCGTTTGTGGAGAAAAAAAGAAATCCACAATAAGGCAAGCCAATTACAATATTTGACGCTACTGAATTTTTGTCTATTAGTAGCCAACTTAATTTATTTGACAATACATGGCCTAGTAGTAGACTTCGATAAGGTTGATGGATCAAAAAATCATTCGTCATTTTGAATGTGGTCTTTATATCCATCCAAAAAGTCTCTAAATTATTTTTTGAAATTTCTCACCACTAAAAGAACATGTCCGAAACTGTTGAATATAATCACTAATCATATTAATTTTTTTTTATAGATTATCTAATTGGTTGAAGAAATTACACACTAGAATGCTATTATAATGTGTATTAGCTTATCTATAAAAACATACCATGTGAAATTGTTGTTCTTATTTTTTGTTTTGATTGTAAAGCTAATACTAATTAATGAATTGATCTAGTTTTAAATGTAAGGAATACATTTTAAAATTTTCCATTATGGTATGTAATATAAGTAAAACTAACTTTCCATTCAAACAATTTATTTAGAAAAATCATTTTAATAAATCTTAAACATAACTAATATAGACATAACATCTAGAAATCCAAATAAACATTTATCATGTGTTGAATTGGCCCAATGCTTGAACTAGAAATGGGTCAATTCATTAATTTGGTAGGGATCATAGCATCACTAGTTAACTTAGGAAAGGGATGTTAATTAGAACACTGTAATGTTATAATTTTTTTGACATAAGCTATGAGATCAACAAAAATTATGAGTGTTTAATAAATCTTAATCAACTGGATTTGTGTCTACTTTATTATTTATATTTCCTAGTTCATCTTTGGTATCCATATATGTTAATATTTCTAAGATCTAAGTTAGATCATATATAATATTCAAGAGTATTATATTTTTTTCTTAAGTGTTTTATTCCAAATAATAACCTAAAACATCAATTTGAATATAAATTTAAATAAGCTATAAAATAGAAAAATATGGGCACTTGATTACATAACATCAAAATTCTAATTATTTATTCATATTATGTTGGTCACATAATAAAATACCCATATTCTCTCTCTCTCTCTCTCTCTCTCTCTCTCTCTCTCTCTCTCTCTCTCTCTCTCTCTCTCTCTCTCTCTCTCTCTCTCTCTCTCTCTCTCTCTCTCTCTCTCTCTCTCTGTGTGTGTGTGTGTGTGTGTGTGTGTGTGTGTGTGTGTGTGTGTGTGTGTGTGTGTGTGAGTGAGAGAGAGAGAGAGAGAGAGAGAGAGAGAGAGAGAGAGAGAGAGAGAGAGAGACTCTCTGTGTGTGTGTGTCAAATCTCTTTTTATAAGGGAATTATTTGGTACACATTTACACACTATTGCACATTAATAAAATTTTCTTAATCCTTCCCAAAATTTAAATTAGTCTTTAGGATCAATGACAAGCCAAGTCTAAATCATACTACATCCAAGTCAAAATAAACATTGTCAAGTATTAAGTCCAAAACATTAACTGGATCCCTATAGTGATGAATCATAATTGCAAAATCACATTAGATGTAGATAAATATCAATGCTTGGATTATCATATACATAATTAGATGTCAATAATGAATGATTATTATTGGGTTCCACTCAGTGCATTATGCTTTCTTAGTATTTTTAGGTTTCTATCACTCACAAGGACACCTAGGGTTTTCAAAGTGAAGGAGTTTGATTTATGAAGTTGCACACATCATCATTTATTTATATTTCACATACAAATATTTATAGAATAGGAGAAGATGAAAATATGGTGATAACCCCATATTGTCACATATAACTACAAACAACTAGAAGTCATAATCGATAGCATATATCGATCCAAATTTGATGGAACTGACCATGTATAAATAGAAAAAAAAAATCTTAATAAAAATGAATCATAGGTTTGATTTAGTCTATTTTCCAATTACAAATCATAGACATAATTAGATAATTATTCATAGAATCTAAATAGTTATCCTTTTGTTATACTTTCTATATTCAACATATGTTAGTTCTCAAATCATTGCACTAGGTTTTAGTATCCTGCATTTAGATTTAAGTGTGAATACCATTTCTATCAGTCTAATTCATACACAATTTTATATGATATTAAGGTTTTTAAATATAAATAAGTGTAAAACATATTTCTGAACCTATACACTAACTAAACCATGTCAAACCCTAGATCTCCCTTAGATTTTAATCCTTCTTTGGTTTCTCATTTTATTTACTAAGGTTTTAGTGAATATTTTTTATTTTCACACATAAAAGATAATGGATATTTTCACCTTTTTCTCTAGCCTTCTTCATACTTTCATTATTCCACCCAATGCCATATAATAAGTCTAGTCTCCTCATCCTTTTGAGGTTCAATTATAGATTAAGTGGGGTCCATATATACATCTTAGATTCATTCCACTTCATCTAAAATCTATACAATATATTATTATTATTATTATTATTATTATTATTATTATTATTATTATTATTATTATTATTATTATTATTATTATTATTATTATTATTATTATTATTATTATTATTTATTTCATGATTTAATTATGAATAAATAATTACAAACAAATAATTAGGTTGACATGCCTCCTTTAGAACATGATAGTAATGATAATCACAATAAATATTTTAATCAAGATAACTATGAAGGCCTAATTATAATTCATCCCAATGAACCTAATGGGGTAGATCCTAACCAAGTTAGAGCCTTATCAAATTTTAATCAAGGACTCTGTTAGTATCCTAAATACAATGATATAGTTGTCAAATTGATCCTAGCATATAAGGTTGTGCATTAAGCTAAACTTACTAAATATTAGGCATAATAATTAAACCAATCCTTTTTAGGTACTAATGATACCATATGTTTTTAGACCTCTAATTCACCAACACCTACATTCACATGTTCTAGATTTAACCAAGATGTGGGGAAAATAAAAGGCTTATAAAACATTTCCCTACCCACATGTGCATAAATAACCTTTATCTCTCTGATGATGACTATGCATGACAAATCACCAACCTTTTCCACTATACATTCCATTTAGTATACGATATAAATTTGCATGATAAGGACTTGAAATTATATAGTAGTGCATTTATAGATAATCATTCTCTGTATTTTCATGCCTTTCACCATAAACTAATATCCACTAAGATAATAGTTTAAACATTACTTTAAATATTTTTAGCTCCTAATATTCCAATATAAAAATGTAATAGTGGTCCATAAAAACATATTCAATCATTCCTTACAAAATTCTCTAATGATACAAGTAATCATTTAGATCATACACCATTTTGAAGATCAACTTATAGTACATTTACCTATCAATATTGACGAGAGAATAAGTGATTATTTCCCTTATTAAAAGACTATGATAGCGAAGAGTACAAATGTTATGGAAAGTGAGTTACAAGACATAATAGAGAAAAGCTTACTATCATAGTGGGTCACAATCGAGGATTGACAACTAGATAGACACGAATGCATAAATCTTCATAACATACAAAATGAAATATGTGGCCATGATATAATTTTATAGAAGATAAATAAAACATGAGCAATAAGAATCTTGTTTTCAATAATAAAATATTAGATTATGAGAATTATCTAAACTAGCATAAGGAAATGTACATTTTGATTTTAACAACCACCTCATTTTAGGTGGTCTTTTGTTTCCATATATATGTACCAAGTTGCTAATGTTATTTTGGATAATCTCATAATTCAATATTTGATTATGGAAGAAAAGATTTTAACTACCCATATTTGATTTTACTTCTACAATAGGTAATCTATTTTGCATCATTTATTTTACCTATTACAGAGATTCATGCATTCTTGTTCATTTAGTTCCTGATATTTAATTATGAGATATTTTGACATTGTATCATAGTGATTATGGCAGATGAGTGAAATACTTTATATTAAAAATATTTATTTTTTAGCTTTCATGTCACAAATCTAGAATTTTTTGACCTTGCATATTGTTGAGTCACCATTTCATAGGTTTTTCTCTTCTTCTATTGTCCTTTATTGATAGAGATTCATTAAAAAAATTAAAAAATAAATATTTATTATAGGTTGTATTATTTACAAGGGTTTTCATAGAAAATGGCATATGCCATTGAACTCAGAATATGCCAAACCCCTATGAACAATTATAAATATGTCCTAGCTTGGTGATAGCCAATTACAACCTATTTTGATCAGTTTGGTGGTGTTTTCTTGGTATCTACAAAAATACACAATGTAAGGGACTTGAAATAAAAACCATTTATTATTTTCTAAAGAAAATTATTGGGTATTTTGTGGTTTTTTCATTATAGTATAGGATTTGATAGTTTTATGGGTTTACAAGGTTTGAAAAAAAAATTCCCCTATACAAACATCCTTAGATCTTGACTCCTATGTAGACATATTGCAGACTTAGATCCTTACTTTGAAAATCATCAGATTACAATCACCTGATCTTATGGGATTTTAACCCTTGGTCACAACCAACCATAGGGGTCTTAAATTTTGTTTCATAAATTGGGTCTAAAATTTTTTCAAGTCCAATTATTTTGCAAGGTGAACTTTTTTTAATAACTTCAAACTCACATAAATTTCAACTAGTAGCTAATTTTCAAGCACCATTTCTTTTAAAGTGTGAGTTTTTTGAAGACCTACACATTGGTGATATTTTTGGGCCTTGTAAAATTGAACCTGTATAAATTTAGCGGGCTAAATTTCATTATCTCTTTCACATTATCATTTCTACATATAATTCCCTACTGCACTATGGATTATATTTAGGTTTTGTCTATTACACCATTCAACTATATTGAGAGTAAACTAAAGTAACAATATTATTGAGTAAAGGTTTATATCAAATCATGATGGGTAATGAAATAGATCCAATACCAGATAGAAAGAAGTTGTAGTGGTTTAACATATGTGATGTGGCATATGTTCTATTATTCATGTTAATATACCTTGACTTGTTCTTTCACATTGAATCTGCAAATAGTCCTAATAATGTATAGACCAAATTATAAGAACTATTTATAATGAAATATGTAATTAGAGTTCATGAACAAGAGAATGAATTCATTAGTTTCAACACACCCAACTTTGAAACAATATATGACTTGTTCACAAAATTCAAATCACTTAGTTCGCAATTGAAACTATGCAACAAAGATAAAACTAATAAAATTTTGATCTTTTCAATCTTAACAAAATAGTTTATGACTATCCTATTTTCATTTATACCTTCCATGCCACCAAACATTACTTTTGAGTTACACGGACCATGAATATTCACATTATCACAAGGATGTTTATTTTTATATACTTGATAATATCCATAAAATGCCATAGGATAAATAAAATTCTTAAGAATTTTTAAAAAAGAATGAATGCTCACAATATGACAAGGATGTTTTGTTAGATATTATTAATAATATCCATACCACATCATAGGTGGATGTTTATTGGTATTGATTAATCAAGAAAAAAAATGAATGTAATTATGGTATCACTAAAGACTCAAAAATTTTACTCCTAACAAAATTTGTAAAGGATAAATATCACAGATCCTTCATATATATGTTACATGATTCCATGATTTATTTGCTTGGTGTTATAGGAATTGAATCTTTCATTAAAATTCATTATATTTTTCTCCACCCTAATGCCAAACTAGTTAAATAAAGAATTATAAAAGTGTACCTTAAAGTATCCTTACTATTCAAAGATGAGATCTAAATATTTCTTGATGTTATGCTTATTAATCACATTGATTACTTACCTTGGATTTATAATATTGTATTGATCAATAAGCTTAGTGAATAAATTAATATTTATATAGAATTATAAGATTTAAAAAGAGTTTACAAGGATGATCTGCCATTAGCTAACATTGGTATGATTGTTGACATCATGAATGGTTATGAAATTATCTCGTCTATGAATGGTTTTGTGGGGTTTAATAAAATAAAGGACAATCTTTGGGACCATAACATAACAAATTTTGCCCTACCATGATGGATTCTTTGTTATGTGATCATATCCTTTAGATTAAATAATGATATAGCCATTGATTAAAAAGGCAATGAAACACATATTTTGTGACCTCATGGATTCTATATTGATAATTTACATTAAAAATATAATTATAGACAAAATCATGCCAAAGATTTATGAAAAATATCTTAACAATTCAAAAAACTTAATGTATGTTAAACCCTAATAAGTATAATTTTTTTGGCTATCTTCTAGAAAACTCTTAAACTATATCATATCTCAATGAGGCGTAGAGATCAATCAAAAAAATGACAAGGATATACTGGAGAGTCCTTCACCTAAAGGATTATAATAGCTAAGGTACCTATAGGGAAGAGCTCAAGAAAAAAGATGAATTATAGTTCATATAACTGATAAAATGCCACAATTTATTCATTTAATAAGAAAAGATATAAAATTTAAATTAGATTAAAATTATCATAATGATTTCATTGAAATAAATTAATATATTCTTAATAGTGATGATCTCACATATTCTAAATAAACAAAGATGAATACACATTTTAGACATAGAACACACAATAAGAAACTTTTTCGCATAAAATTCTAATTCTAAAACTAAATGTGCAATTTATTACATTAATATTACACTTGTAGATTAGGGAAAAATTATGATCCAATGAAAAAATTGTTCTTGGCCATTCTCTTTTCCACACAAAATATTTGAGCTTATGTTCTTAATGTTACAACACATGTCACCTCAATAGTAAATCCTTTCAAGAATATGCCATGTGGAAACCATATTTGTGAAAACACATCTCCATGTGCGTAATGATTGTCATGGATTTTACTCAAAGGTTTGTATCTCAAAAGTTATTAAAAGGCCAACTAATACCAGATCAATTGGCAATAATGTCGTTGTTTCATAGACCATCCATCAATGATAACTCTCCTCACAATTTTACTATACACACCATGGATGATTAAAATTGGACTCTGTATTTTGATAGAACTAAATATGCTTTAACCATTTAAGTAGGAATAGTATTATTCAATCTTCAAGGGTATACTATTAAGGAAAAAAGAGACATTGATTTTAGGACTATGCACCATTCTAACCTAGGAGATCAAACCCATTAATTTTTATGGTGACTTTCAACTCATATTTAATTAAGTGATGTATGTATATCAAATAAAGGAACAAAATTTAATTTCATACACAAACACGGTATGAATTTTAATTAATTATTTCAATAAATTTGACATCCAAATAATATATTGAAGATATAACCACCATGTAAATTCAATTGCTAGTGCATTTTCCATCATTCCTATATATATCATTACAAATCATGCCATATTAATCAATATATGATTACACAAACCTTTCATTACCTTAGAATATTTGGATAATTTCTCATTATTTACATTTACATGTAGTATAAAGAGTTCAAAATGGTACAATGTAATTTATAATTTCATATCTAAAGCAAATACTCTCGACAAAATTGCAATGCAATGTAAAGATAAAATTATGTTGGGATGTATTTTTATCTATTACCATTGGAGGTTGTCTCTTCAAGATATCATTTTAGGGTCAGTTACAGTGATTCCCTAATAGTGACAGGGCCAAAATTATTCACCAGAGGTGCACAATAGTGAGTGCAGTCTATATTGCAATAAAAAATCCATGTCATATAAATTATTATGAATGGGTTATTATTTACTTATAAACCAAAAAAAATATAAGAATATGCAAAATTATGTATGCCATTTAAATGACAAAAAAACTAAAGACACTCTAAAGAGTTGCAACCTCTTCTCAACCTATCGATTTTCCCTACATAGATTAGGTTTCATAAAAAATAAAAAGCTAGTATCATCAAAACACTATTTCATGATAATAGAGATATTATGTATTTTAAAAAGTGGGTTTGGTAAATCCTTTCAGAATTTATTATAATAGAAATTATCTTCAGATTCTTTATGACGAATACCATTTTATAATTTGAATTTCCTTCATCTTTCGTTATAAATCATTGCTGAACTTTCATATATAAAATAGTTAAAACATTTTATGTTAAACATAAAATATAACACACATTTTTACACTTAATAATAATAATAATAATAATAATTATTATTATTATTATTATTATTATTATTATTATTATTTTTTTATCAAAACATGATAACGATTGGTATAATCAAATCATTTATATCATATGGAGTTATTGTGTAAGTGTCCACACACTCATGAGGCCACTCCTTATTCCCTTGTCTATGGTATTGAATTTGTATTTCCCTTACAACTTGAGATGTCATTCTTATGTTTCTCTTTTTTCTTAAAATTATCAAAGCGAAAAAAATTAGGAATTTTTAATGAAATATATATCCACGTTCTTGAGCATCTATGAGTATAAAAAAATCGCATTAATAAGTCATTTAAAAAGAAGATTCGAGAAATAAAATTTCGCATTGGTGACTTGGTTCGGAAAGTAAAGTCATTGACTAATGCCCTCGGTGTTTTCCAATGCTTGTTGGGCCTTCTCCACAACCCTCTACAGCTCTCAACCTTGACTTTCCATTTCTTTGTTTAAGCAGTACCCAAATCGACCAGCTGCTCCCAACTCCTGCAACGTCAAACAAACTCCACTTCGAGCAAACTCTACAGTATATTGCGTTTTGGGTCCTTATGACTCATTGGTGAGCTCCGTGAATCAACGGTGTTGTACCCTGCATACAGATTTCGAACTCCTGCTTCGACTTTACTAACACGACATGCCTGATCAACAACATAACTCAACACCAATGGATCTGACCTTGCAGACCCATGCTTCACTCCGTTCTCGCTGCTTACCTCAGATCTCCAATCTGCAGTTTTCATCATCGGACCGACAGTATTTCATGGAATCTGCAATGACGTTTCAACCTTTGAGCTCCTCTCTTTACACAACGTTTCAACATTAGCTGTCCACACCATCCATGACCTGCTCCACCGTCGACCTAATTTGGCTGCATGTTCTCCTCACATCGAGCTTAACACAAATTGCATTGAATTATTCGAACACAAAACTCCAAAACCCCGAGGCCAATGGTAAAGAATTGTTTATTTTATTTTAATTCAAAAACCGTGATTACTAAGGATATAACATGAATATTGATCATTTATATAATTTGTAGTTTTTATAGCACTTGTGGCCACAAAATTCTGTTAAGGTACAGATATGCAACGTGGACGCGGCGTCGAAACCCATCCAGTCAACCTATGTTTTAGTCAAAACTATTTTAAAAAATATATTTTTTTTTTAACAAAAAATGATTTTGGCGGAGATGGTGGAGGAAACTAATTGTTTAAAATGACGATGTAGTCTTTTTTTTGAGTAATGTATTGTCCAAATTATTTTTAAACGAAGATATAAGGTATTATTTCGACAAAGTTTGTAAGGAGGTAATATCATCGAAATAAAATTGTATATGGATAAATTTTGGTGGACATTAATATCTAGGTAATTTTTCATTAAAGTGGGGTTGGGGGAATATGAAATAGATGAATGTCAATGATAATTTTGAAGACACCCAATAATAGGTAAAAATGTCAATAAACATTGCAACTATAGAATGAAGATGATTGTGCTTTTGTTCTAAAAGATATTTGTTTGATGTTTTCTCGCATGTAACAACTAACGAGGGATATTAGGAAATTATTCTCCATATGGATGTGTAGATTAGTTAGGTTAGTACACCACATTATTAAATATTAAATAGTGTACGTGTGTTCAATATGTGGAGAACTTAATTGAATAATATAAATGAAGTTGTGAAAATAATTGACATAATGTTTTGAGAGAGTTTTAGAGGATAGGTTAGGAGATAATTAGAGATAAATGTGTGAGAGATTTAGAAAGTAGATTATGGAATAAATTGAGATATTTCAGAGATGAGGAAGAACTCTCTATTTGTAAGAGATTTTTGCATATACATGTAACCGCTTTACTATTGAATAAATTAAGTTATAGAATTGACAAAAACTTATGGTTGTGCATTTTCAAACATAAAATTTAATTTAGATATGAGGTAAAATCTACGTCAAATATCAGAGCAGATTCCTGAAGAACCTCTCTAAAATAAAGAGGCACATGTGAATTATGTTCAATGATAATCACCCATTTTTGTGTCCTTGAAAATAGGTTAGCAGTGCAAACCACATTCAACTCTATTGTCAATCATTTGTTCATTTGTTTTAACATTAATTTATTTGAATAAACACTTTTGAAAGTCAACTTTTTCATGAAGATTTCTTTATAAAATCTAACTCCATACTTGAATCTAGCATGTAAAAAATATTTACATTCGTTTTAAACATGACATATTTCTATTTGAGTGATTTTCCTACTATTTTTTATTTTTTCAAAGATCTTTGAGCATTAAGATCTTTTTATTGGAGATTAAAAATAAAGATGAAAATTCAGTTTTTGGAGCACAATTACGTGTTGTACCTAGATGCAACTTCCCATTCGAGGGTTTACCACGCATCGCATCTAAGATTCAAGATTGATCTACTCGTTGCATTGGTTTTAGTCACAATGGACTCGTGCTTCTCTAAGAACCTGTGTGACGTTCGTTTCCACTGAGAAAATTAAAGAGCGCATAATCCAAGGTCAGGACGATCTTGCTCACGTGACCTCACATTTACATCATATCAGAATTCAAATAATTTCAGACGGGTTTCATTTTTATTATGATATGGAAAAAGAGATGGAGATAACAAAAGATCTGCTACGTAAAGGTTGAGGAATCTCATTTAAAAATCTGATAGAGACGCTCAGTGCTCATGGCAATATTGTGTCTTGCATTCACTAGGACGCATTGCCGGAATGGGTAGCTTAGATTAAAAACAAGTTTTATCTTCCTATAGTGTATTTTTGGACTCAACCACATGCACCTCTTGTTGCCTCTTCACGCCAGCCCTGTAGACCACATCCGACTGAGCTCTCTCTCTCTCTCTCTTTGTCAACGCCTCGTTCATTACTCTTTGCTTCAGGATTTTTGACGGTTTTCCAGCTGTGCATAGTCCACTCACCCCGAGCCGCCTCAAGCTCCACAGCACTCATTGGTTGCTGACCTTCGACCTCTGCATGGTAGTCTAAAGCTCTCAACCTCGACTTGTCATTTCTTTGTTTAATCAATTCCCAGATCGACCAGCTACTCCTAATTCCTGCAATGTCAAACTCGACCTCGAAAAAAAAATGCAAGAAAGCACAAGAAACATATGAATGTTAGCGACAACCCCGAAGACAGCAACATCATGCAAGAAGACCAACAACAACATGCAAGAAGGCCAAAAAAACAATGGGACTAAAGAATAAGCATGATGACGCATTTGCTTATAGAGATATTTGTTTGATGCTTTCTCCCATGTTACCACCAAGGTAGAATATATATATATATATATATATATATATATTTTGATGCATATGTTAATTAGGTTAGTACCTCACATTTTTTATTATTAAATAGTTTATATGTTTAATAGGTCGAAAGGTTAATTCAATAATGTGAATGAGGTTGAGAAAACAATTCACATAGTTTTTTGAGAGAGTTTCAGAGGATACGTTGGAAGATAATAAGATATAAATGTGTGATGTTAAGAAACAATGCACTCTATAACAATATAAAAATAACAAAATGTAATAACAAAGATAATTAAATAGACAAAATATTCAGCATACATGAGATAAAATACATGGTTTATGTTGTAAAACCTTAGCAAATATAACAAAACAGTTATGGTGCAAGATATTAAGCTTTATCAAATCTAAGATGAATAAATTACATGTGAACTACCTATCTAAATTACATGCGAAATCCACAAAGATAAATATGCCTAATTGGTAAAGCACCATTATGATTCCTCCTCATAAAAATAGAAAAAAAATGCCATTAGGACATTCCTTATGAAAATAGATTCTGATGGAATTCATCCTTATAGAAATAGGGGTTTGACTCCTTCATTTTTTGTCATTTTCCTCGACCTGCATGTGATAATAGTGGGCGGCATGTTTTCCCCACACCCCCCTATGAAGGAGTGGGCTATAAATTACATTACAAAAGGATTAGAAAATTAACTGTATTGTCACATATCTAACATGCGAGAGATTTAAATTGTAGATTAGGGAATATGTAGAGATATTTTAGAGATAAGAGTTGAATATTATATTCTTATTTATAAGAAAATCTTACCTTTAAATATAATTACTTTACTATTAAATACATTAAGATGGATGATTGAAAAAAAATTATGGTTGTGCATTTACACATTTGAACATCAATTCTATCTATATATGTGACAAAACCTACACATTTATAATTCCTAAAGTCTTTGATCTCTCTATAATTGCTTTGCCCATATTTTATCATATTTTCACCATCAACACCACTTTGTCTATGCTCTTACCAATTCAATTGCTAGTACTCTCCATTGTTACATAAAAATTAGCAAAGAGAATTTGTATAAAATTGAATTTTAGCAAAAGTAACATAATGAAAAATGAAATTTAGATATAAATATGGAGCAACTAAAGAGAGAGACCTAATTTTAATATGACATTAGATTGGTAAGGTCTACAATAGACATTAGTCATGTGTTTATCAGAGGCAAGGAAACATGTAGACAAAGTGAATGTGGGATGCTTGTGTAGTGAAATTTTAATACAAGGCTTGGGATTCCTCACCAATGATTGTACCATGTCAGAAAAGTGAAGGCAGGAAGATAGATGAGTCCCACACTTCAATTATAATGGAATATGATAAAAGAAGCCATGCATTTAATCATTTGTCGTTATTTGTCAGTATCATGTGGCAATTTTTATCACAATTTTCTTAAGTATTTTTTTATTTTATTTTGGCTCACAAAAATTACATTGAATATGTAAAAATTATAATTTGTCTACTAAACAATTTCTCCTTGAAAAAAATTGGCGTGTGACCCATAGAAAATGTTCCACAATTGACAATTTCTTTGGAGGTTTAATGAAACTAAAAACCATCAAGACCAAAATTACAATAGCCATGATATGAAACAATCTCTGAATTAATTCATATTCAATGAAATGAAATAATTACAAATCCAAACTATGCTGAAATAAGCCTCAACTCAGAATTAGAGTTAACATACAAAAAATTGAAATAAACCAAAATCTAAATAAAAACTTGTAGTTTTAACTACCCTTAATTTTAGTAATTTTTGCATACAAGCCTGAGCATCTCTAAAATTCTTCCAAAGTAAGGTAAATACTAAAATTATCCTATGAGATAAAACTCAACTTATGTTGATGTTCATTCCTAAAAACATACAATTTGTAAAACTAAAAAAATCATGAAAAACATTATACAGTAACTTCAAACCCTTAAATGATCATGTAAAGACTCCAAAAATTATCTTAGACAACTCTAAGTGGATACAATGACATAGGAAAATAATGAAATCTTTGAGACATACCTTTTGGTGTGTGGAAGAGACCAAACAAAGATATGGATAAAAAGCTATGGCCTCAAAAAGATTGGCCTATTTTTTCTAAATCATTCTTTGTTGGTATCAAAAGCCTTGCCTATTGTCATCTTATATTTTTGCACCACATGATGATTCATCTCTATTGGTATTAGACCCACCTATGCTGGTATGAAATCCACCTCCTCCATTATTTGGAGGGGATCTACATTTTCTTGGATCAAGAGATGTTCTTATAAAATTTTGTCTATTTTGTTTTTTTCCTAAATTTAAAGCTAATTAATAAGCCTCCTCCATTCAAAGTATTATATGCATGCCAAATTCATCTTGAATAGTAAATTTCAAACCATTTACATACCTTGCAACCATCTATGCTTCTATTTCATCATGCTCCACTCATATGAAAAGTTTATAAAAATCATTTATATATTCTCGTATATTGTGATCTTTTTACCTCAAATTTTAAAATCTTTGATACAAGGTTTATACATAATCCACAAGAAAAAACATCTCCCTTAGCATCTTCTCCATCTTTTTTCATGAATTAATCTTCTCCTTACATTTTCTCTATGTCTCTTTCTGCAAGCGATCGCACCAAATCATTGCATGACCTCATAATTTCATGCATGCAAACTTTATCTTTCTTTTCTTCTCAAATAATCTTTTACTAGAAGAACTTCTCCATACTATTCACCCAATCTATCAACTCTTTTGGTTTTTAAACTTACTCCAAATCTGGAACATCAACCTCGACTCCATCATTTATTCCATCTAAAACCCGAACCATCCTCTCTTCTATCGATGGTGGTAGATCTTGTTGTTCTTCTTGTTGTTGAATTTATCAATCATGATATGTGTCTTTCTCATCACCACTTTGTCCTCTCCTTTGAGTAGTGATAACATCAGTTAATTATTCCACTTGATTTTGTAGCTCTTATATAGTCTGGTTCATCTATGTAGTACATCCTCATCTTCTCACTATTTCTTTACTCTTCTAAGATTCAAACTTTCTTTGATACCAACTAATGAAACTAAAAAATATTAAGACCAAAATTACTATAGCCAAGATCTGAAACAATCAATGAATTAATTTGTATTGAATTAATTGAAATAATTACAAATCCAATCCTTATTTGAATAATCCTCAACTCATAAATAGAGTTGACTTGTAAAAAATTGAGTAAAACTAAATTTTTAAGAAAAACTTATATTTTTAGCAGTGATTATTTTTAGTAAGTTTCATATGCAACCGTGAACAACTATAAAATCTCCCAAAATAAAATAAACAATAAGATAAGCCTATAAGACAAAATACAATTGAAATTGATGTCCAGTCTTAAAATTATATAATTTCTAAAAATAAAAATTTCTCAAAAAATCATTAAACGGTAATTTCAAACCTTGGAATGATCATGTATGACCTCCAAAAAATATAAAAACCAACTCTTAATAAATAGATCAACTTAAAATAGTAATGAACTTTTTGAAATGATCGTTTTAATATGTAAAAGAATTCAAACGAAGCTACAAATCAAAAATTATAACCTCTAAAAAATTAACCTATTTTTTTTCATCAACATTGATATTTTATTTTTAAAATCTATATTATAGAATAAATGACAAACTCTTATTATCTCCAAAAGGATGTAATAAATAGGTAACAACATAGAGATACTTCTTTTATGGGGTTTATCACCTAGATGGTATTGAATTTTTTCCAGTTTACTTCCATGTTTGTTTTACGTCTTTGTGATAGATACTTTAGTGTGAATATCAAGCGAGAACTGGGTTTAATTTGAGTTAGAAATATAATGTGTAGCAAGGCATTGCCTAGTCCTAAGTCTTGAGTAACACCATGATTTTAACCAAAATGGGTAGTCTTATAATGGGCTTCCTATCGATCAATATCTGAAGTTTCAAATTGCATTCGCTTGTTTCAATTAAAAAATTTAATATTAAATGTTTTATCCGAATACACGATGTTTGGAGGTGATTACAAATTAGTAAAACATTAATGGTTTATTGTAATCCTTAAATAATGGTTTATCAAGAAAGAAGCAATAATGAGTTTCAGTATAATGGTTCAACGAATCAATGTTATACATAAAACATTAATTAATTTTCTAAAAACTTTTAATTTTTAATACATGCACAATAAACAGTCTTAATTTTAATATAGTTTTAAAGCTATCTTATCTTTTATATATCGATCCCTCAGCCATGAGTTCTAATAAGGTCGGGCCTAGAGTTCAATTTCAGGATTTCATGCAATTTTTTTTGACTGCAGACATTATCGACTCTCCAAAAAAAAAACCTTTTGAAATATGGAAAGATGGATTTGTAGATATTTTGAAAGACATGGCTGACCTTATTTATTCCTTATGTATCCACAAAGTAAGTACGGATAACTATGAATTTATTTAAGGTTTAAGGTTGAAAAAAAAGTAACAACATATTAAATTGTTAGCCTTAAAAATTTGGTTGACATAAAATACTTAGTCAACAATCTACTCTTTACTCATTACTAGATGCTTCAGCAAAGCTTCATCTCTATTTTGTCAGCGTATGCTTAAAATGAATAAAATAGTATTGATGTAGGACCAATTTTTCAAACACATATAAAGATGGGAACTGTACAAAATGATTTGGTGGGAAGAGAAATGATATGTTTTATTAAGATCGAAGGACCTTATGTAGCTATTGCCCCAAATTTTAAGAAATATGAGGTTCTCTTGCTTACTGAACTTGGAATTGAGACAAGTCCTTTGATCAACGTTTTTAAAAAAATAATAATAATACAAAGGTTAATGCATAGCAAAAAAAAAAAAAAACCAATGAGTTTAAAAGAATGAATGTTAGGGGTCTCATTTATTATTATTTTTACTCGATAACTAAGTAAAAAGGTTCATTTGATTGGTATAAATGCATTTTCAATGAAGTTGCCTTGACAAATCATAACTTATTTTACGGTTATTTTGATTTTTTCAAGAGAAATTAAGTTTGTTATGAAGAATAACTAACTAAAATTTTTATATGAAATCCCAAGAAGATATAAAGATGTAAAATTATCTCAGATATATCTATGAAAAAGGAAATGCATGACCTACTATAATTACAATGCTACAAAATTTTCATTATATAAAAAATGATGTTGATAATATTTTAGGAACTGGATTATATATTTAAGAACCTATCAAAGGAATTACCAATAACATGTACTCTAGCCTATTATAAATAATAATTTTTTTTACAATTTGAAAATCTTTATGGTTATGGTTATGCCATTGAAAGCACAATTTTCAAGGTCAAATTAGAAAACCGTTTTCTCAAATGTTACTTCTACTCATAAAGGTACCATAATTCAAAATCATATTTTATGAATTTAAACATATTTACAGTGTGTGATTGTCCTCTTTTCCTCATTGCTTGACAAAAAAAATATAATACCTCAAGGAAGGAACCTAGTTTGATCCTAGATTTAATCATGATCTTTACAACAAACATGCAATGTACTTTTGTTTATTTACGAGAATCAAATCTAATTACTCACACCCAAAAATTATAATGACATTGTTAGTGGGTGCAAAAGTGTTCTATTACGAACCATTGATTTTAATCAAGGAACTTACAACTAAATTAGAAAAAAAGGAGAAATAAGAAACAGAAAAAAAAAAATTAAACATGACAAAATATAAGAATTATTTAACACTACAATAAAAATTTGTATTAAAACCTGTTGTATATATATACAAACAACCGTCTTTAATTTTGTTTAAAGTATCATTTAAAATATTATCCCATTTAAAAGATAAATCACACCTTAAATCTGCATATTCTTATTTTTCCCATGCCTTTCTATGTCCCTCGGCTGATTCTCTTCCTATTCATAATATAACTTTCGTGGGTCGATTGTTTGTGTATGGAACGTGAGAGGTCCCAACATGTGGGGATTTCCCTTCAGAAAAAAACAAAAGAAACGGCGGTTGCGGCGACCCTACGATTCATCTCAACTGTGTAAATACGGGAAAGAGTGCTCTACCCCTGCTTAGTATCAGTGGACGCGAATACCTCATACTAGATCACAATAAGTACTGAAAGATGAATGCGCTCTATCAGGGAACATCTATGAGCAATTATTGAATGGCACTATTTTTCGTTTTGTAGATGGTGAAATGATTATAACGCTAGGGAAAATAAACGTCGAAGGGTATTTTGATCAGCCGATGGAAAATATCAAATGTAAAGAAAGTGGGTACTATAATTTCTGTCTTCCAGACACTAGCATACACTGTCAATGGGAACTTTAGCTATGCGTGAGTGTGATAGACTTGAAAAATCCTCTCGATCATATTGTAGGAGTAGGGTTAGAAATAACATGTACTGTAAGTAAATGTTTTGAGGAATCCTCTCAATCATATTAGCTTGCAGAAATTGTGCATGACGCAAGATGCCAATATTAGCTTACAGAAATTGTGATAGACCTGAGAAATTCTCTCCATTATATTATCTTACAGAAATTATACTGCTTGACGCAAAATGCTAATTTAGTTTACAGAAATTGTGATGGACATAAGAAGGATGATAAACCTGAGAAATCGTCTCAATCATATTCACTTACAGAAATAACACTATTACACTATTATAATACTATTTCATATTCACGAAAATACTCCAATGGTATTGAGTCATATTCATGGTCCCATTTCTTTAAATTACATTATAGTGGTTGTTAAAAAAATTAGGAATGTAAAGGAAATATATCAAAACGTTATCGTATTATCTACTGGGATTAATGTCTTGCAGGAATGTCCAGGATGGCTATTATCATATGCAGGACCCATTATTAGCCTTATAGCTATAACTAAGGGTTTCAATTACAAATCCAACACTACGAAGTTTGAGTATCACAAATAAAATTATTAAGGGAAAAAAAATATAAATTCTATTTGAGAAATCAGAAAAGAGATGTTAAAATGTTTTACAGAGAACTAAGACTATCTATTAGAGGGAAAGTATGCATCGGAGGGTATTTTGATCAACCGATAGAAAATATAAAATTTAAAGAAAGTGGGTAGTATAATTTCAGTCTTCCATACACAAGTGTACGCTGTCAATGGGAACTTTAGCTGCTCTCGAGTGTGATAGACCTGAAAAATCCTCTCGATCATATTAGCTTACAGAAATTATGCTTGACGCATGACGCCAATATTCTACTGTTATAATACTATTTCATGTTACCAAAAATACTCCAATGGTATGCGTCATGGTCCTGGTTCCATTTTTTGAAATTAAATTATAGAGGTTATTAAGAAAATTAGGAATGTAAAGGAAATATACCAAAACGTTATCGTAGTATCTACTGGCATTAATGTCTTGCAGGTATGTCCTGTATGTTGGAGCAGAGACAGAAATAAAAAATAAAACAGTAAAACAGAAGGAACGCACAGCAGACTGTTTGCTTCAGCAGAAGTTAAAACTTTATTACTTTTCCTCATTTCTAAAGCGGTTACAATATGCCTCTATTAATAGAGGATTTTTATCATGCAAAATATTAGATAACTAAATTTGATTTGATAAAATCATGTAGTCTAACTGAATAATATTATTCATGCAAAACATATAAAACTAGAGTTTTAATTAAGTACTCTCCTCATGTGATGCTTCAAGGAATGGAAGAAATTACAGCAGTTCTAACACCCCCTCTTAATTTCTACCACTAACTACTTCAACGTTTACAATGTCAAAATTATATGTTAGATACTCAAAATTCTCCTTTGTTAATGCCTTTGTGAATATATTTACCAATTATTCTTCAGATCTGCAAAATTCCAAATGGATTTCTCCATTGTTTACCAACTCTCTGAGGAAACGAACTCTTGTATCAATGTGGTAGTTCCTTTTTTGAAAAACATGATTTTTTGATAATGCAATTGTTGATTTGTTGTCACAAAAGATTGGTGTATACTCCTCTTGTGCTTACAATAAATCTGTCAATACTGTCGTCATCCAAATTACTGTTGCAGGGGCATCATTTTATTTTATTTTTTTCATCAGCTAATGCCACATGAAGGGGTTTTAAGGAGTTACATTTTAAAATTTGTATTTTTGTTTTGTTTTGGCATAGCGAGCAACCTACCCATAGCGCATTTAATGAGTACAATAATGAAAAAAATGAAAAGGGGTAAACTCAGTGGGAGTTTTTAAACTCAAAAACTAGTAGGTGGATGAATTTATGAAGGGTTTTGAACCTTGCAGTTGCTTTAGGTTCATTTTTTGGGTTAAACATCTAGATTTTCGGTAGTTTTGAAGAAAATAATAGAGATCATAAAAGAGAGGATAGAACAAGATAGCGTAGAGAAAAAAAGAAGGTCAAGAAGAGAACAAAGCAGAAGGAAGGATTAGAACAACAAGAAGCATACGAGGACAATCAAGATATAGGGAGTAGAAAAGAGTAATTAAAGCAAAAGACATAAAAGACATAGTATACACGTAACAAACGAGGAAGGAAGTGGAATAATAGAGGGAGACTTTTTCTATAAACTTTTTTGCAATTATATGTAAAAGAGTGTAAACCATTATCTTTTAAATATAATATAATACTATTGTCTTAATAGTTGTTGTCTCTTTCTCTACATTTGGGAGTGTTAAATGTATGGAAATTTCTGTTCTAAAAGTTGAAGTTTTGATTTTCAAGTTTAAAGTCCTTTACGTTCCTAAAAATTCTTGACAGTCACCTACGACCATTGTTGTAGGTACTCGTAGCAACATACAGCCATTGCTTCTTGTACCAATACCAATAGTATGTTTTTGAAAAAAACCTAGTACTATGTCTTTATAGTTGCTTTTATGCCTCTTAATCCATTTAAAAGACCTGTAACACATGGGTAAACCTCTGTAGAGGTTGTGTGAGGTTGCTTACAGCAACACAACTCCTCATTTTCCACATGTTTGCTCATTTTAGTGGGTTTTTAGGCACCTATAATGATGCGGGTGCCATCAACATGCTATCAAAGTGAAACTACAACTCTAGGAAGAAATATAGTGAGTTGAGATTGGGTTTAGAAGAATCCTTATGAGTTATAATTGTGAGTGTGTCCCTATAGCAAGTGATATTACAGTTAGAAGATTGTAGTAAGAAGGAAAATGGAAAGGTCAACTAGAGCAGTAGGATGCCACTAAGGAGAAGAATGGAAAAGGTTGTAGCTGCTTAAGTAGTATGAACAATAGATGAGGTGTTGGAAACCCTAAGGGGAGTGAACAAAAAAATGAATACAATAGAAGGTGCAATGAGAAGAGGTAGAGCACATGAAGAAAGTCACAGTGAAGATGATGAAGGAGTAGAGATATCTGGAGAGGAAGGTGAAGATGTAGACAAAGATATAGATGCAGTTAAAAAGAGTATTATAACAACTATTTCTAACATTACAAAAGAAACAAGGTTAGAATTACCAAGTTTCTTAGGAAGTTTAGAACTAGATGAACTAATTTAATAGATAACATAAATGGAGGAATGCTTTGAGTGTGATGAAGTAGATGACCCAAAAAGAGTGAAGGTTTATTAAACAAGGTGGAAAGATCATGCAACATTCTAGTGGAAAGAGGTGTAGACTAAGAGTAGAATAAATGACAGAGATAAGATTACTTAGTGGGATCGAGTGGTAAACAAGATGAAGGCTAAGTTTCTACTTGGTGATTATTAGCTCAAACTTATAAATAATTTGCATAATTTAAAATAAAGGGATTTAAGTGTGAAATATTATATAGAGGATTTTTATAAGATTTCCATCAAATCTGGTCATAATAAATTGGAACATGAAAAAATAGAAATTTATGTTAAGGGATTAAGGTTGAACATTCAAGATGAACTAAGAATGATAAGGCTACAAAATGTGGATGAAGCATATCAATATTCTCTAAAGGCTGAAGACAAATTGGTAAGGAAGCAAGGAATAAACAAAGGTAGAGGTGGATTCAACAAAGGTAAAGTGAAAAAATAGAAAAACTACAACCATGGTAAGGAGGCCAACCCATCCAAAAGTCAAAATGATAAAGATGAAACAAGGTCAAGACTACAACCCATGAGAGGTAGAGGTGGATATGGAAGAGGCCAAGGTATAAGCTTCCAAGGCACATGTTTTAACTATGCACAGTCATGCCATAGATTTAATGAATGCCCAAAATGTAGACTAGAAAGATCAAAGAGAATAGGGGCAGCAAGTTCACATGTAGAAAATGAGGATATTGAGTCTACAGGGTCTATTAGTCAACTAGACAAACCTAAGAAAAGAGAATTACTTAGGATGAAGAGGAAAATATTGAAGCCAACCAAGAATTAAGATGAACCTTTCTAAAGGAAACTTTTATTTAGAACAATATGTAAATTAGGGGAAAAATGTTGCAAAGTCATAATAGATAGTGGAAGCACTAATAACTTGGTTTTAGTTATAATTGTGGATAAGTTGGAGTTAAAAAGGACAACTCACCCTAGCGCTTACAAGGTTTCGTGGTTGTAAAAAGGGCACCATGTTTTGGCTGATCAATAATGCCTTGTGAATTTTTTAATAGGCAGATATGAAGATTAGGTGTGCTGTGATATCATGCCCATGGATGTATGTCACTTACTCGTGGGGAGGACATGGTACTTTGATAGAAAGACAATCGCTAATTGAAGAGAAAATACTTACACATTGGAGAAAAATGGAAGAAAACACATTCTCACACCATCAACAACTAAGGTAGAAGAGGTGGAAGGTGGTCCAAGAATGTTGCTAGTGGTAGGGGAAATTCTCTTGAAAGAGTTAGAAAAAAGGAAGAATTGTTTTTTTATGGTGGTTTTGAAAGAAATACAAGTAGATGTAACAAAAGATAGTAGTGGCATGCCTTTACAGGTAGAGTAGTTGCTTAAAGAGTTCGATGAAATTATTCTCAAGGGTTTACCAGAAGGACTGCCATCTATGAGGATCATCAACCATCATATTGATTTGATGCCCAGTGCAAGTTTACCTAATAAGGAAATGTATAGGTTAACACCAACATAGAATAAATAAGTAAAAAAACAAGTGCAACATCTATTGGAAAGAGGATTTATTATAGAAATACTTAGCCCATGCAAAGTACCAGTTTTATTACCACCAAATAAGGATGGTGAATGGATGATGTGCATGGACTCAAGAGCCATAAAAAAATTAAAAAAATTAATAATTTTCCTTTAACAATAATGGTTGATCTCATGCAATGTTTGGTAAAGGCTAGATATTTTACAAAAATTGATTTAAAGAGTGGATATCACAAAATTATGATAAAAGAGGGTGATGAATGGAAGACTACTTTTAAGACCAATCAAGGGTTATATGAGTGGTTAGTAATGCCCTTTGGGTTAACAAATGTACCTAATACATTTATGAGGTTAATGAATGAAATGTTGAAACCATTTTTAGGGAAGTTTGTGATTGTTTATCTTGATGATATTCTAATTTTTAATGGTATCAAAGAAGATCATTTATTGCATATTAAACAAGTCTTACAAAGGCTGAGGGAGGAAAGCTTATTGGTGGATTTGAAAAAGTGTAGCTTTACAGAGGAACTAGTTTACTCGAGGTATGTTATCTCTCAATAAGGGTTACAAATGGATCTAGAAAATGTATCCATTATCATTGAATCGACAACACCGAAGAGCGTACATGATGTTAGAAGTTTCCATGGTTTTCAAGCTTCCATCACATATTTATTCAAAATTTTAGTGGCTTATGGGCACCTATAACTGAAACTATAAGGATAGATCAGAAAGAGTTTAAGTGGACAACAGAAACAAATAAGAGTTATGAGATTTTGAAGATTAAAGTCACCAAATAATTGGTATTAGCCTTGCCCAATTTTGTGAAGGTGTTTCAATTAGATTGTGATGCAAAAATTATAGCCATAGGAGTGGTTCTATGTAAAGAGGGAAGACCTGTTTCATATTTTAGTGAGAAGCCTAATGATGCCAAGAAGAGGTATTCCTTTTATGATCAATAATTTTATGCCATTGTGAAAGCTTTAAAGAAGTGGCATCATTATTTACTTCTAAAGGAGTTTATTCTTTACATGGATCATCATGATTTAGAATTTATTAATAGTCAAACAAGGTTAAACCAAAGAAATATGAAGTGGGTTGAATTCCTATAAGGATATACTTTTGTTCTCAAGCATAGATGTAGGATTTCAGACAAAATAAAAAAATGCATTGAGTAGAAGAGCAACATTGTTGACTAAAATGAGAGCTGTAGTAGTTGGATTTGATTGTAAGAAAAAGTTAAATAAGGATGATTTGGATGTTAAGGATGCATGGACAATATGTATGGAGCCTACTACTATGGATAGGACACCTTGGATAGATTGTTTTATATGATATGGACTAATATTTGAAGGACAACAACTTTGCATATACAAAGAATCAATGAGGCAGAATTTAATAAGAGAAAAACATTGGGGTGGTTTAGCTAGACATTTTGGTATTGATAAAACAATGACACAACTTAGTGAAATATATTTTTGGCCAAATATGATGGCATAAATCATAAATTTTTTGAAAACATGTCAAATTTGTCAATATGCCAAAGGAGAGAGTCAAAATACGAGCCTATATAATCCATTAACCATACCAGAGAAGCTGTGGGAAGATATAAGTATGGATTTTGTGCTTGGACTACCAAGAAAACAATGAGGTAAATATTTTATTTTTGTGGTTATCGATAGATTTTCTAAAATATCTCACTTTATAGCCTATAATAAAATAGATGATGCAACACATATAGAAAATGTGTTCTTTAAGAATGTTGTTAGATTACATGGTTTACCAAGAATTATAGATTTAGACCATGATACTAAGTTTGTAGGACATTTTTGGAGGACACTTTGAAATAAATTAGGGACTAGTTTAAATTTTAGTTCTGCATATCATCGTCAAATGGCTACATAAACGGATGTTTTTAATCAGAGTTTAGGGAATTTGTTAAGATGTTTAGTTGGTGACAAGCCTAAATAATGGGATTTAATATTGCCTCAAGCTGAGGTTGCATACAATGACTTAGTTAAAAAATCACAGGCAAGATCCCATTTTAGATTGTTTATGGGCATAGTCATAGAGGTATTTTAGAATTATAAGAGCTTGTAAATACTAAGGGAAATAAGAGAAGTACTGAACGAGAGGAGTTTTCCAAATATATGCAATAGCAAGTGGGAGAAAAACTCAGTTAAAGCAACCAATAATATAAAGATAAAGTTGGTTTGAAGAGGAGAGAAAAAAATTTTGAAGTGGGAAATATGGTATTGGCATATCTACAAAAAGAAATATTTCTTGGACATGCCAAAAATAAACTTAAGTAGAAGAAGATTGGACCATGCAAGGTCATCAAGAAGTTTTCACCGAAGGCCTATGAGTTGGTTCTCCATAAAGGTTTGAAAATATATTCAATTTTTAATATTTATAATCTATATACTTATCATGAGGGAGAGACATCACAACTACCAAAATAAGATAAAACATTACCATAAAAATGGAAGGAACAACTACCTAAGAAAGGACAAGAGGAGATTGAAGAATTTAGATTCAATAGTGATTAGGAAGAAAAGAAGAATTGTATACAATGAGTATTTAGTGAAATGGAAGGGTAGACCAGTGGAAGATGCAACATGGTTAAGCCCAACAAATCTAGAATTACTCAAGTTAGCACAAGATGATGGAGTTATAGACTTGTTTCAAGTAGACCCTTAGCCCACAACAACATAAAGTTTTACATAGTGAGATGGAACCCAAAAAACATTATAAATTGGTAGTTTAATGCAGGGGAATCATTTTGTTTTAATTTTTTTCCATCAACCAATGTCATGTTAAGTGGATTTAAGGATTTACATTTTAAAATTTGTATTTTTGATTTGTTTTGGAGCAACCACCCACCTACTTGTAGCTCATTTAGTGAGTAACATAATGAATGAAATGAAAAGGGCTAACTTGGGAGAGAGTTTTTAACTAAAGAACTGGTAGGTGGAGGAATTTATGAAGGGTTTTGAATGTTGCAGTAGCTTTAGGCAAGATTTTTGGTGGAAACTTCTAGATTTTTGGCATTTTTGTAGAGAAGAATAGAGAGAAGAAAAGAGGGGATAGAATAGGATAGAGTAGAAAAGAAAAGGTCTAGAAGAAAATAAAATGGAAGGAAGGTTCAGAACAACAAAAATCATAAAAGCACAATCGAGATAGAGGGAGTAGAAAAGAGTAGTTAAAGCAAAAGACAAAGAGGACAGTAGTATAGACGTAGTAGATAAGGAGGAAGGAAGTGAAATAATAGAGGGAGATCTGTTCTACAAACATTTTTTAAACTATATGTAAAAGAGTGTAAACCACTATATTTTGAGTATAATATAATACTATCATCTTATTAGTTGTCTCTTTCTCTACATTTGAGAGTGTTAAATATGTGGAAATTGTTTTTTTATGAAAGTTGGAGTTTTGATTTGCATGTTTAAAGTCCTTTAGGTTGCTAATTTTTTTTTATAGTCACCTACAACAATTATTATATGTACCCATAGAAACATATAACCATTGATATAAGTACCCATAGAAACATATAACCATTGCTATATGTACCCATAGCAACAGTCTATTTTTAACAAAAATGTAGTATTGTTATTTTTCAATTGTTTTTATGCCTTTAAATCCATTTATAGGACCTATATCATGTGTGTAGGCCTCTTTAAAGGTTGTGTGAGGTTTCGTATAGCAACACAACTCATCCTTTTCCACCTATTTTCTCATTTGATTGGGTTTTTAGGCAACTACAAGGGCGGGGGTGGGGGGAGGCGGGGTGTGGAGGAGGAGGCAAGGGGTGCCATGAATTACTTGGTATCTTGCTGATGTAGTTGATACATACTCTGATTCAGTTGATGGAAGTGTCACTATAAATTGATTTTTTGATGCATATTAGACCACACATGTTGTAAAATGAAAAGTATATTTAGAATTACTCTTCCTATCATCAATGCTACCTATAAAATCAGTATCAATAAAACCAATTAAACTAAAATTATTAGTTTTGGAATATAAAATTTCATATTTTGTTGTTCCTACCACATATCTCAATATCTTCTTTCCAACTTGTCAATGTGAGTCTTTTGCTGACTCCATGAATCTTAAGATTAACCTAACCCCATACGTTATATCTAGTCTTGTATCTAGAAGATATATGAAATTACCAATTAGTCTTTTAAATGTTATGGAATCAATATTAGGATCTTTGTCCCCTTTGCTAATTTTAGTCCCTGTAGCAACTATTGTAGGTGATGAATTACAATTTAACATCTTAAACCTCCTTAACACATCATTTGAATATTTAATTTGACAAATAAAAAATCCAATTTCTAATTGAACATCTTTAATTCATAATAAATACTTTTTTAATTCCGAATATGTCATCTCAAATTCTTTCATCATTGCCAATTTAAATGTGTCTATAGACAAATTCCCTATGAAAATCAAATCATCAACATACAAACACACAATCAAAATCTTACCTTATTAATTTTCTTTTATAATATTGGCTCACTACTACTTCTATTGAATCTATTATTTGTCATTTATGAATCAATCCTACTATACCATGCTCTTGGTGCTTTCTTGAGATAATAGAAGGCCTTCTTCAATCTATAGAATTTTTCTTCATCTCCATGCACTTCATAACATGGTGCTTGTTTCACATACACTTATTTATCTATGAAACCATTCAAAAAAACTGGTTTGACATCCACTTCATATACTTTCTAATTATTTTGGGAAGTTATGGGTAAAAATATTCTAATAGTATCAAGTCTAGCAACTAGAGAAAATGTTTTTTTATAATCAATTCCATTTTCTTCTTTAAAACCTTTTGCTACTAACCTTTTCTTTTGCTTTTTAATCTTACCCTCTACATTGAATTTGATTTTATAAACCCATTTGAATCCTATGTAATCCTTACCTTGAGGTACATCAATTAGATCCCATGTTCAATTTCTCTCAATAGAATCCATCTCTTTATCCATTGATTTTATCTAATGTTTCTCATTAACTACTTCTTCATAATACACATGATCATGAGAGAAAAAAGAAAAAATTTAACACAAATCTAAATTATCTTCTTCTTGATCATAAATCTCATTCAGGTTTCTAATTTTTACACTTTTAAATTTTGATCTTAATGTGCCAAGATTTGGATCTGATTCATCACTTACTTGTGAATTGGGAATAGGATGACATGCATGACTAGATGATTCACTTTGTACTAGGTTCCTTGGAGTTCTTGTTGGAGTGCTTGTTCTTTCTTTTGGATTTGATTGATCATCTTAAATTTTTTTCCTTCAGATTATTCTTCATTCTGAGGTATTAGTGCCTCAATTGTGATTGTTCTATCAATACTTCCATCCCAAGCTTCTTCTTCCTTAAATTCTACATCTCTACAAATAATAACTTTCTTTAAAATGGGTTTATACAACTTATAATCTATTATTTCCTCACTATATCCAATAAAAATGAATTTGTCACCTCTATCATCAAGTCTTCTTCTAAATTTAGATGATACAAGAGAATATGCAATACAACTATGTTTTTTTAAATAACATACACTATGCTTCTTACCACTCCAAGCTTCTTGTGAAATTTGATCCTTGACACTCTTTGTTGGAATTCTATTAATAATATATATTGAACATGCTACTACATCTACCCAATATTCATTTAAAAAAAAATTATCCTTCATAATGCTTCTAGCCATCTCCATGATTGTTTTATTCTTTCTTTTTACTACACCATTTTGTTGTGGTATATACCTTATAGTCAATTGTATTTTAATGCCATAATATCTAGAAAAATATTGAGATTTGTTAGACATATATTCACCTCCTCTATCTGATCTAAGTACCTTGATGTAATTATCACTTTGCTTTTTGACCATAGCTTTTAATTCTTTGAATTTCCCAAAAGCTTTAGGCATTTACTTGAGAAACTATATCTAAGTCTTCCTTCTAAAATCATCAATGAAGGTTAGAAAATATGTATGACCTCCAAATGATAAAGTTTGCATTGGTCCACATAGATCACTATGAACTAGCTCAAATAATAACCTTGATGTATATGAAAATCCTAATGGAAAACTCTATCTATGGTGGTTTTTCAAAATGTAACTCTCACATGAACTTCCTAGCTGCTCTATTGGTGGCAATCCCATCACCATATTTGTCTTCCATAACAAAATCAATCCTCCAAAAGGTAAATGTCCATACCTCGAATGCCATAGCCATGATTGGTCTAAATACATAATTTTGAAATGGGCTTCCTCTTATCCTTGGATGCACTAAATTTGAAGGAGGAACATTCGATTATCGGTCATCTACAATCTTGAAATCACCCTGTCATTTGGAAGTGCTTCTAGTATTATGCAAAAATTATCCATAAAAGATACTTTGTAACCTTTTTGTACTAATTGTCTAACACTCTTAAGATTATGCTTTAGTCCAAGTACAAAATAAACATCAACAATAACTCTTCATTCACCATTTTTTCCCAAAACATTTATTACTCCATTACCCATTGCAACCATTTTATTATCCTTTTCTAATTTCACTTTTGATTTTAGGAAATCATCAAAACTAGTAAACAATTATTTATTCCCTATCATATGGTTACTTCATCCGCTATCTAAAAACCAAATATCTTGAGCACTTTCTTGAGCAACATGACATATGATGAATAAACTTCCAGAATTAGATTTATATTCATTTATGTAATTAGCATTCTTCTTTTCCACATCTCCTTGTTTCTTTTCGCATTTGCATAATGTCCATATTTTTTGCAATAATAAAACTAAATGATAGATTTATCAAACCTCTAATAATTTTTTTGGAAGTGATTTTTGACATGTCCTTTAATGTTATAGTTTTGATTATTGTTTCCGCCTTGATCTAGATTGCTCCTTCCATCTCTTCCGTTGCCACTTCCTCTGAAGTTTGATCTTCCTATGTTAGATGATCCCTGAGACTTGAAATCATTCTAAGAAGAAGTATTGTTATTCCTACTCAATCTAGATTCATGTGTTAACAAAGATCCCATTAATTCATCTACTGATAACTATGTCGAATCCTTGGATTCCTCAATAGATACAGTTATTGCATCAAATTTACTAGGTAAACCCCTGATCATTTTTTCTATGATCTTCTAATATGTTATTGCTTCACCATTAGATCTAATTTGGTTCACAATATTCATGACTTTACTCAAAAACTAGTTTATGGACTCATAATCATTCATTTCCAAAATTTCAAAATTTCTCTTAAGAGATTCTAGTTTAACTACTTTCACCTTTGTATTTCCTTGATAGGTTGTCTCCAAAATTTTCAATGTCATCTTTGATGTAGTTGTTGCTGCAATCCTAGGAAATATGGACTCATCCATTGCCTATTAGATTAAGAATGGGCCTTTTGCATCCTTCTTCGTGTTCTTTAAGCTCTTCCTTTTGTGCTATGGTTAAAGCTTGAGAAGTTGCTTGATCCTTTGGTTCTACAAAACAATTCTCTACCATATCCCAAATATCTTGTGAATGAAACAAAGTTCTCATCTTAATAGACAAAAAATCATAATTCTTACCATTGAAAATAGGAATTTGGTGCTAACTGATGTTGTTAATTATTGCCATGATCTGCTACAGTAGTTTTTAAAAAAAAATCCTCCTTAACTTCAAAAGACCCTGGCAGAATTCACCACTTTGATAGAGCAGAGACAATAATAAAAAATAAAACAATAAAATAGAAGGAGCACATAACAAACTGTTTGCTTCAGCAGAAGTTAAAACTTTATTAATTTTCCTCATTTCTAAAGTGATTACATTATGCCTCTATTAATAAAAGATTTTTATCATGCAAAATATTAAATAACTAAACTTAATTTGCTAAAATCACACAGTCTAACTGAATAATATTATTCATACAAAACATATAAAACTAGAGTTTTAATTACGTATTCTCCTCATGCGAGGCTTCATGCAATGGGAGAAATTAAAGCAATTCTAACACTAGATGGTTATTATTTTAGGCAGGTCCCATTATAATCCTTAAAGCTATAACTAAGGGTTTCAATTACACATTGAACACTACAAGTCTGAATTTCACATATAAATTTTTTTTGGGGGGAAAAGTATAAATTCTATTCGAAGAATGAAAAAAAAGTTAAGATATTTTAAAGCGAGCTAAACTTAGCTATTAAATCTGATACAAGCTCGAAAAGCATGATAAAATAACACAAAACATGACACGGGGAAAGGGGAAGAGAAAAAAAACTTCCTTGGACAAATTGAAGATAGACCTTTTTAATGATGAGCACCAACAGTCTCCAAATTCCTCACGCCCGTTTCATTACTGCCTAAACTCATCCTAAAACAAATAGTACTAATTTACATTTGAAAAAAACCCTCCAGTTTGATATTCTGTTCAGAAAATATGGATGTGGACGTTTGTGGAGAAAAAAGCGAATCGACGGTAGGGCAAGCCAACTATAATGGAATAATTTCCTTTAACACCGCTTAGATGAATGGATTTGCCCCCAACAAAAATTAGATTTTTTGAGCTCTCAAAAGCTCACCCATTTCGTGTTTGGCTTCTGGATACAAATTGAAGACATATGTCTAATTGTAGTTCGAAATATATGTTGTTTGTTTTGTCTCTCTGCTCTGAAGCATTATTTTTCATTACATTCCGCGCTTTATAGGTAATTTATAATTTATGTGGGCACTTTATATTTTGTACTTCTTATAGAAAGTTAATTATAATATTAAAATAATAAATAAAGGGATGGACGTTTTAGAGGAAAGTACACTTTTATATGTAATATGACTTAAATCACCTTTTTTTATAGTAATGTCGATAGTATTTGTAATTTATATTTAATTAAAAAATTGTATGTATGTGATAGTGGGTGGTTTAATTGATGAATATGTTTGGTTCATAAAAAGTCTATCAGATATTAACTCTTATTGTTAATAAAAATTGTTATAATATAAGGAATGAGATTCGTACTAGGAATGAATTTAATGGAATCCCTGCTTTAAATGAAAATTTGGTAAAATATTAGATACTCCTCTAAACCTTAATTCTTAACCTAAAATTAACATGTAAAACAATAAATAACCAAAAAATACATACATATTTTTTTATCAAAATTTGGATATAATCTCTTGGTACCCATCAATGTGAATCTAAGAGTTCAAGATCCTCCACTCTCTTTTTAATATAATTAACTTTTATAACTTATTACTTTTTAAATATAATTCGACTAGTTTTTCAATTAACAAAAATTCCATTCATAATTCCAACTTTTAAGTGGTTTCAAGACGGTACAAAGATAATCAGTAAATAAAAAAATAATAAAAACAATTGCCCAAAGTACGATGGAAGCGCAGCATAAACAAGTGTTGTGTTGATCAGTTATGAACAAATATGGCTTCTATTTACATAGAAGAGATGGAACCCCGGCCCCCTCTTTTTATGTGTGTATGTATGATATTAAGAACAAGTGATAGAAGTAGCAGCGTGAATGTGGTGACAACCAAGAGAGGGACTTTTCCAAAATTCGGTTGTTGCTGAGCAAGACGAAGACGAAGTGGTGTTGATGAGCAGTTGTTCGATCTCCCATGCTGTAAGCTGAGCATTTCTCCGGAGTAAGGGCAGAATATGACTGCCAAATATGAAAGGATTGCAGGGAATGAGAATTGGTCCATTTCTTAATGTACCACTGAGCTCCTCTCCCTTGTCCAACAATGCAACAAAGAGTGGATGATTCACAAACACTGCTGGAATGACAAATCTCTGAAGCGTAAGGCTAGAATCGTCCGAGGAACCATACACTGCCATGTAGCCTTTAGGGACATCTGCAGGCACATCTGTATCTACTAACGTCTTTGATCTCCATATTGCTGCTTTGGACATCTTTCGCCATATTTTCATAGCCAGCACAATTTTGGCTCTGCTCTGGCCATTTCCATTGCCAGTACTCTCCGTCCTTACCAAATGAACAAATTTCATAACCAACGAGAAATTGAATCGAATTGATTTCGAAGGCAAATAATTAAGGGAAGATTGAGATGGATGAACTAAAGGAAAAATGGCAATTCTTATAGGGAAATACATTGGCAATGGCACCACATATTGTAGATATGGGACAATTGTCCAAGTCAGCAGGGGCAAACATGTACATATTGTGTGGGGTGTTAAGGGATTTAGGCTTAGCCTCATCATCCTCGCGAGTAATCGCAAAGACTCTGCTTCCTCACTAACAAAGGTGCACATGTGAGTCCCACACTTCACTCCTTGCGGCTTATGTCATTCCCTGAAATTTGTCTTAAGCCACGCCAAGCAAATGGATCACATGATGCATCATACACTCAACCGACCGACCAATAATTTTTGGGTATTCATCGTTAGCATGTGACTCGACTGTTGGCTATAATTTAACCATATTTCGTCCACAAAATTACATGCCGACATTAACAATGCACCGCTCCTAAGCTCAAATATAGATTAGATTACTTTTAGGAGATTTGTGACGATATCATTAATTTTTTTTTTTTTTGTAGATTTTTATAAATTTTTGAAAAATTTTGTTTGGTATAAGGTTAAAAATGTTGTGTCTTGTTTATTTTTGAAACATTTCAATTTTTATTATTTCAATAAAGAATATGTGAACTTATGTTTTTATACATAAAATTTAAGGAATATCAATTCTTATTTTAAATAACAAATTCAAAGAATCTCAAAAAATTATATATTCGAAAAATTTGTTTCAAATTTATAAAATAATATACATCTTATTAATTTGAAAATTTAAAACCTTCAAAAAATAAAATCATTATTTCTTATTTATTTGATTTCACCTTCTATATAATTTTAAAATATTTTTAGTATTTCTTTAATATACTAAATTCATATAATATTTTCTTCAATTTCACAAATAATTATCCACTTCTTATAAACATTAATAACTAAATAAAATGAAATTATATACAGCTTGCATTTGATATAATTTTATTTCCTTAACAAGTTATCGAAACTTATATAGATTTATATGTCTAACAATTTAAATCATTTAATAAGAAACTAACAATAAACAACCTTTTTTTTTTTCATTTCCCTAGCCAATCTTAATTTAAAATTATAAAAGAGTGTAGATTAAATGTTGGAAACCAAAGCATCATAGAATAAATGTTATTTTTGAATAATGTTTTTTTATATTTACTTTATTTATTTTATTACGTGATCACATTATTTTAACTTAATTATTTTGATGAAATTTTTAAACTTTGACTTTGATACATGGTTATAAAAATATTTTAGTCATTAGATGAGTTAATTTTGAAATATATTTTTTTCAAAAAATCTTTTCAAAATTATATTTTTCATAAATTATTGAAATTTTTATTATAATCAATAGTAAAACATGTATTTAAACCTTAATTATAATATTAATTAAAAATTAATTTCATATCTATGAATTTTTTCTTCGATATATATTCCTTGTTAAAATAAAAATGTGTAAAGAACACTAAATTATGAATATATTTATTAAGAAAATATTTTCATGAAAATCACATTTCCATATATATAAAAACAATTAAAATTTATAACATAATATTTTCATAATATATAAAATTAGTCACAAGACTTTTAAAATAATTATGCAAAAAGCAATTATCATGATTTTTGATCGAACTATATAATTCATCATTACAATTGAAATGATATATCTGAATTACAAAATATAACTCATTATATAGATATATTATCTAAGTAAATAAAATTTATAACATCAGAACACTTAGGATAACTATTAGATTATAAGCATGAAAAACTTATCATTGATGGTGGCACTTTTTTCTTTCTATTCGGTCACATGCACCATTTCCACCCAAGAAGTGTATGCATTCTAACTTTGTTGAATAATTATTGATGCAGCATAGACTTAATATCACTCTTTTAAACATATAGGTAACTTTAAGATCTAATGGCAGGTTGTTTACTCTGTGGTATAATTTCAATGCAATGGTCATGATTCATTTTGGTTGGAAGTCCTTTCGGCATATCTCTAAATATTATTGAGTGATCGCCAATGATAGCCAAAAGGTCTTTTGGTGTTTCTACCTTTCGTTGTTGAGGTTTTAGAGAGAATAAGTGTTCCAAAAATCCAACAAACAATTTTTTGAACAACTTATTCATTTAAAGAGAGTGACTTAATTGTGGATCATTCAATTTCAATCTTGAAACTCAGATGTCTTTCCTTAGGAATAAATCACATGAATATTTCCTAGAAGTTCATAGTTATTGTATCCTAGCAAATAACACACTGAACTTCAAAAAACTAATTTGATCCACCCATTAGAATGGAAATCATAGGCGTATTTGAAATGAATTCATCCATTAATTACATGATTTTTTAACATTTTACTAAACAACTAATTATATAATGTTTAGTGATCATGACTTGAAAATTTGGAATAGAATAGATAAAGAAGTTAAACTATGTGACAAACTTATTATTGAAGAAATTTTGAGTACTACTTAAATGAATTACTATTATTGATGTTTGATTATTTATATATCCCTTAACATTTATGTTTTGATGTGTAATATTCATAAATATAACATGGAAAGAGATATTGTAGTGCTTCTTCTAGTTCCTCTTCAACTTCAATTTATTCTTTGTCTTCCTCTTTCCCTGCTTATTTAATTTGGAATATCTTATTTTGTGC
>JARHVA010005850.1:295000-322500 GCA_037957365.1 Torreya grandis
GTATAGCCGATAGTGCCACCTAGCCAGAAGGTCTCCATTGTCTGACTCTAGTAATGACATAGTCATTGATCTCTCACATTTGGTAGAGTAAAATTAATGAATTGTCAACATAGCTAAACAAATTTGTCATGGGGAAATCCTTTGGACTCTTTCATAGGCAAAGCTAAGTAGATCTCCCATCGGTGGATTTGAATAACATGGACATGGGTAGATCCAAATGTCTTTATCATCAGTAGAGGTGAATGTGTATGTTTTCAATAGAGCTAAATGGCTCTCTTGTTGATGGAGATGAATATCACTACCCTAGGTAGAGGTGAGCGAGATGGTAATCCATCCTTCCTCTTGAAGTTTGATCAGAATACCATGGGGTCTTTCTTAAACCATATGTTGAGAAACAACATTAGGAGAGAATGTGAATTTAGGGTTTGTATAAACATGTCAATCAACACAAAGATATATAATGTTTGTCTAATCACTCATTTCACCATTATTAATTAAATTTTTAGGCACCTGGATATTAACTAGGTCATTGAAATAAACCTAGAAAAAATACCTTCTAGATTGAACCTATTAACATAAAAATATATTAGGAAAAATGGGCATAAATTCTAGACCTATGGATTTGCTAAGGCTATAAATCATATTTACCTAAATGAATATAATGGATTTTTAAAAATGGGCTCTTAAAGTTTATCTTGTAGTGAATAAGCACAATTGAAAAATCACGTTATGTGTGTGAGTTAATATTTTTTATATTTCCATCCTTGGATTATCATATATAGAAATAAAATTCAATCATTAATGGTGTTATTGGGTTCAACTTACCCCATTACACTTTCCTAGTCTTTTCATGTTTCTAGCCCTCACAAGCACACCTAGGGTTTTCAAGGTGAAGGAGGCTTATTTATGAGCTCATACACCTCATCATATTTCAATATTGCATATAGATCACAAACCATATTTTGGCACGTGGAAGTATTGACCACTACGTGTCTTAATAGATAGCTTAAATTTACCCAAATTTGATGGAATTGTCCATATATATATATATATATATATATATATATATATATATATATATATATATATATATATATATATATATATATATATATATATAAGTAAAGTTATTAAACTAGATGAATCATAGATCTAATTTAGTCTATTTATCACTAATGTAACATAGTCACAATCAAATAATTATTCATAAAATCTAAAAATCTATTCCTTTATTATAATTACTATATTTAGCATATGTCACTTTTCAAATCATTGTACCAAGTATTAGTATTTTAAAATCAAATTTAAATTTGAATACCATATTTATAAATATAAATTCATATACATGTTTCCTATTCTATTAAGGTTTTTTAAAGGTAAATTAATTTAAATCATATTTGTGAACTCATACATTGATCAAACCATGTCAATCCCTTTGTCTCCCTTAGGTTTTAATCTTTCTTAGGTTTCATATTTTTATTACTAAGTTTTTGTTTAATATTTCTAATTTACACATATAAAATATAATGGATATTTTAATCTTTGGCTATATCATTATGCATACTTTCATTATTCCACCAAATGTCATTGAATAATGTTAGTCCCTTTTTTATTATAAGGTGTAATGTTAGATTAAATGGGGCCCATATAGACATACCTAGATTCATTCTACTTCATCTCAAATGGATAGAATGAATGTTTATTATTCTTCTTATGGTATAATTATTATTGAATATGTGCAAAGAAGTAATTATGTTGACATTCCTCCATTATAATATGTTAGTAAATATAATCATAATAAACATTATAATCAAGATAATCATTAAGGCCTAGATATAATCGATCCCAATAAACTTAATGTGGTATATCCTAACCAAGTTATATCCTTGTCCAATTTTCATCAAGGACTCTATCAATATCCTAAATACATGGATATGGTAGTCAAAATAATCCTATAATTTATGTTTTCACACTAAGCCAAACTTAATACAATTTAGGAATAATAATTAGATACCTCTAATATGTTGAACCAATCCTTTAGAGGTATTGACCCTACCATAGGTGTTCAGAAATTTAATGTATGAATGCCTACAATCACACATGCTATCTAACCAAGTTGTGAGTGAAACACAAGCTTCTATAAAACTTGCATTCCCTCTCCTACATACATAACATTTACCCTTCTTATGATGAGTATTTAATAGAATCACCAACCTTTCCAAATATATATTCCCTTGAACGAACTATAATTTATTTTCATGCTAATGTCTTCCAGTTAAAAAAAAATGCATTTAGAAATAGTCATTCACTATATTTTCATACCTCTCTTCATATACCATTATCCCTTGAAATAGTATCTTAGACATTACCTTCAATATTTTTAGTTCATAATATTCCATTATACAAAGGTAAATGTGGTACATAAAATCACCTTCAATCATTCTAGGAAACATTCTTTGATTACAAATATAATGTTAATTTATGAACCAAGATATTGTAGAGAACTCTCAATTATTATTTTGTGTAATGGTTATATGAACTTCTTCTTCAATCAATCAAAGAACAATGCCCTCTGTCAAATAAATGTACAACACATTTCACTATCAATATTGAATAGAAACTATCTTATATGTAAATTTATATACTCAAGCAAGGGTATAATGAGCCAACAAATGATTATGTACTTTAATACAAGACTATGACATATAATATGGAAAATTTTATAGAAATTGAGTTACAAGATATATCCAAGAAAAGTTTAGTATCATAGTGGCCCATATTAAAGGACTAGGAACTTGATAGACACAAATGCATGAATCTCTCTGTAACATGAAAATTTAAATATGTAGAAGTGGTGAGATGTTATATAAGAGAAATAAAACATAAACAATGAGAAGCTTTTCTTCAACAATTAAATATTAGATTATGACCATTATCCAAAATAGGTTTAAGAAAGGAAAATTTTGAGTTACACACCCACTTCATTTTTTGGTGTCCTTTTGATTCTTTATAAATGTATCTTTGCTAAAACTATTTTGGCTAATGCTCATAATTCAATATATGATTTTTTAATATAAGATTATCATTTCTCATATTATATTTTACTTATAAAATAAGTTATCTTTATATATTTTATTTTGCGTGTTACAAAGATCCATGCATTCCTTTGTATCTAGTTCCTAATCCTTGATTATGGGCCATTCTAATATGATATTAAAATGATTCTGGTAGATGAATGCCATAATTTTTGCTGAAAAATATTGATTTTTTAGCTTCCATGTTATAGATATAATTTTTTTAAAGCTTGCATATTGTAGATTCACCATTTCTCATATTTTTCTCTTCTTTTAGTATACTTTGTTAATATAGATTTTACAAAGGAACAAGGGAAATCGTATTTTTTACATGTCATTACATGAGTTAATTTTGATCAAAATGTGTTTTCAAAGGTCAAATATTTAAATTAGTTATATAATTTTTTCATATTCCATAAAATTAGTAATAAAACTTTTATAAATAACCTTAGAAAAATATTATGATCATTTTGGATCAAACTATATACTTCATAATAAGAATTGAAAAGATATATGTAAATTTTAGATGATAATTCTTGATATATAAACTTTATGTATTGTTGAAACCTAATGCTTTTGCCATTCTACTATATTCTAAGACAAAATCAGCCAATAGGTACATTAGAGGTGGTCTCGCATGTCCTCCACTAGGAGCTCTTGTCCACACGGATGCTTACACTCAGCGTTTGGAATTTTTTTTGTTTTCCTTCATAATACCTATTCAGGAATTATGTTTTCTTATTCAATCACGTTATGACTTGAAAGCTAATTTCTTATTTATTTTACATAATTTAGTCCTTTTTGTTTCTATTTCACTTTGACTATTTTTATTAATTTACCTTAATTTTATCATTTTAAACTATATTAACAACCTATATTATCTTATTCCATTTATCCAATTAAGAATTAATCACCACATTAATTTATTTTGAAATCAATCACTTGCCCTGATTAAAATACATATTACTATGATGAAATACTCTCCACATGTTCACACGATGTTATCTTTACACATGGCATGATAGAATTAGATCTTATTTTTAGATGGGTAACTTATAAGACACATATATAGTTTTAAAAGAGGGGAGTTAAAAGGGCTTGCATAAGCCTCCATGATTGTAAAATTAGATTACTGAATAGATTTAAAAGATTGAAAGTGGTTTATAAATAAGGTAGTTCAATCAATTGATTGACATGCTACATATTAGAAAATAATATGGGGAATGTAGAATACATATGCAATCACTTTTATCATAGTTGAGTATACATTTATATACAATTTAGTACATATGTATGTGCATATGTACATAGTTTACAAGAATAGGGTTTTCAAGTTTTCACATATACATACATTTTAGATATATGTTCTTAGATTCAATATATAGATTCTTAAAACTATATATCATTCAATATACATTCAGGAGGCATGATACTAGTTCATGCACATACACACGCTTTGATATTTATGAGGCATGGTATTGTTTCATGCACATACATAGTATGAAAATTTATAATTTACATAGATATAAATGGGGGTGATACTAATTCACACACATTTACACATTTTAAATTCATCACTATAATATTTTTATTTTCAAATAAAAACATAAATCCACTCTAATTAGTGAGTATCCTTGAATATATAAATATATTCCTAGAGTTTGATTCATGTTTTTTATAGGTAATGTATATTGAGCTTTAGTGATAATAAATAGTCATGAAATTAATTGTAGTAAACATGACATGTGGTTCCCATTATCTATTAGTATGAATAATTTTTTGAGTTACTATATCATGTATTTCTCCCCACATTTACGAAGCATGGGGAGTGTTGTCTTCCCAATCCAAGGGCTTGAAAAGACACCTAAATTTGGGAAAAAGTCACCACAAATCTTAATGTTATTTAACAAGGAAGTATAATTTGCTAGGATTTAATAATATTATTAATTATTTATATAGGTTTAAGTATTTAAAACCTATTATAACATGTTAGTAGCTTTATTATTATTATTATTATTGAGAAATATATTCCCATAATATTTGTAGTTACCTGTGACTATTCTAGGTTATTAGATCATATTTTATAAGAGGTTGTTGTGCTACCTCCATGGCTATATAATAGCCTTTATTTTTTATCAAATAAGTATGAAAAATAATATTATACTATGCGATTAAGTTTTTCATGTGAATTTTTTATTCAGATCTCTAATTTTACAACATTGTGTTATCAAACTAGGATGGGTTTGTGAGGAATTCCAAGGGGAAATGTTGTGTTCTTTTCCCCCAATGAATCTGGTTTTTATCTAATAATTTTGGAATTTCTATTGTGTCATTTTCTATGTTTTTACCATTCATAGGCATGCCTAATTTATTTTAAATCTACATTTATACTCAAATTTGTGTTACAATTATCTCCTTTGGTGATCAATTATGTGCTCTTATTGGCCATACAACTAAAATTTTAAGACAAGATTTGAAGTTCTAATCCTGCTATGCATACTAGAATCATTTATGATTGATGTTTAAATCAAAGTGGTGTCACAACAAGGGTAACATGCTAGTGGTTCTTCAAAGTAGGCATAGACTTGTAGCCTTGGTAGATTAAGTGTGTAGACTTTTCTTTCTATTATCTATCCATATTCATTGTGTCTCGAAGGAAGACTTTTTCAAAAGAATCCAATCATGCATGTTTATTTTAACTACCACATCACCCTTCACTGGTCAATATTTATCTCTAGTCAAAGTGAGTTTGTATGAAATACTTTAGAATTTAATGCATAGTGAGTCAATTTAATTTGTTTATTATAATTTTGTTTTCACAAATTTTATTCAATTTATGGTCTTGTATATCAATGTCAAATTATAAAAGTCTATTGGTTTTGTATAGCCATGTCAATTATACATTTAGATATCTTTAAATTGAAGTCTTGATAAGTCATTTTGTGTCATATAAATTTTTAAATGTTAAATATAATTGTAGCAGTTGGTTTAATTTTATTTTGGCTTAGAGTATATTTAATAATTGTAAGTCAATGTTATTATCTAAGCATATTATGCTTGAGTTAAATTGTTGATTTTAAGTTGTCCAAATAGAATAATGTTCAAGTGTCCATAGCATTTAGATTATCTAATTAATATAAATAGGTGTTTATCATTAGTTTCAAAATCATTGGTCAGGTTTATTGTAAATTATAGTGATTTATTATTGTTAAAATGAGTCAAAGTTGTAAAACTTCAAAGTCATCAAAGTCATTATCAAAAATTGTAAAAAAAATTCCTTCATAGATGTATTATCACTTATACATAGCATCCAATGGGCTTAAAAATATATTCCTTTGAATAATAAACTTAATTTACGAGAGGCTAGATGATACATAAAGTTTGGAGGATAACTGGCATCCTTTCACAAGCCACTAGTGATGGGGCCATGTATAGAGATAATGGCATACTATGGGCCAAATCGAATATGATGGAGATGATCTCCAATGGAAGTGGAAAATATCTACACTGTGAAAAATTGAGTGGAAATGATTACATATAGAAACTATAAGAAGTGATGAGTACTTAGTCATTTTTTTATTTTATGTTGTGTATGGTGTCATTTTATTATGTAGTGCGGTTTTTCAATAAAATTATAGACCATTATTTTCTAGTTGAACACCTCTTAATGAAGAATATTATAGTGAGGAAAATCACTAAAGTATTTTTTGGTTCTTGTAAAATGGTTTGTGAAAATCCTAAAAACCGTCGAAGTAGTTGAGACCTCCTGCCACCTCTAGGTTCATGGACAACCTACAATAAAAAAACCATATGGATTTGTGGTAATCTGAAAAACCACCAAAGGTGTTTATCAAAGAGATGTACTCTTATCACTTAAAAGTTTGTGGTAATCCTACAAGAAACAACCAAGGTGCCACCAAAACCATGAATCCACAAAGATGGCATGCCAACTCAAATGTGAGCAAGCTACATGGAGAGTGTAAAAAATTTTCACCATATTTGAATTAAGGGGTTGCTAAGAATTAATAATGTTAAAGGGGTGAATGCTATGATTTAATAACATTATTAATTATCTATATAAGTTTAAGTATTTTAAACCTATTATCATAGGTTAGTAGGTTTATTGTTATTGGGAAATATAATCCCATAAGATTTATTGTTATCTATGACTATTCTAGGTTATTAGATCCTATTTTCTAGGAGGTTGTTGTGTTACCTCCATGGCTATAGAATAGACTTTTTTTTGTATCAATATGTATGAAAAATAATATTATACTATGTGATTAAGTTTTTTGTGTGAATTGTTTTATTCAACTCTCCAATTTGCCAACATAATTCTCCAATGTTTCAACAAGGAAGCATCATCTCCAACAAGTTGCAAAGAAAAAATAGTTTTCCCCAATGCATAGGTTTACTCTTTTACTATTTAACTTTGTAAAACATGACTTAAAATTTCAAATTACAATCTATGGAAATTGACTACTACATGTATGTCACAAACTTTTATATTAAGTGATCTATACTTTTAGGTTTTCCTATAAAAGTCAAAGTGTGTTGTAAACATAAAAGTATACCTTTTCATTTTACCCTAGATATTTCATTACTATAACAAAATGGGGTAACTTTAGATACAAAATCTGGTCTTAATTTCTTAACTATGGCAAACTTCGCATACATTTATCATGCACATGATTCGAATAAAAAAATATAGTCTTATCCTAAAAACATCTCATATGTACATGTTACCTTCTGAGTTTGACCCTTTAATTTTATTTTTATATAGTTATATGAACCTAAAAGACTATTTTAAACCTACATATTATCCTACATAGGCATCTGTAGAACCTCAATGCATTCCTATTCATCGGTTAGTAAATTTACACTAGGTCAGTTTCACGGGTTGATACTCACCTTTATATGATTTTATTGACCCTCTCCCAATAGTGACTAAATTTTAAAATAAATTATTTCTTAAAATAGGCTCATATGCATAGTGTGTGGGTGGTGTGAGTACCCAATTATTAACATATACATACAAATTAAGGCCTCACCTGATAAGGTACTTGGAACATATTTGATACACATCTATACACTAAATCATGTTGAGAAAGTATTCAATATTCTTATCAAATTAAGAATTAGTCACAAGCATTGTCTAAAACATAATAAATTAAAGTCAAAGAAAGCATTGTCAAGTATCAAAGATAATTTATTCCCTACATTCATATGAGAAATGATCATCATTTCAATATCACACTAGGTGGGAAAACTATGTGTGGATTCATTTCTTTCCTTAGACTATGAGATATATATGAAAAAATAAATCATAAATTGGGGTGATTTGAGTTAACTCACATTATACTTCTCCATTTTTCATAGATTTCTATCCCTCATAAAGACACATATAATTTTGGAGTTTTGTACAAGACTTATGCTTAGTATCACACACACAAGCTCTTAGATAAATGCAAAGGTGACCATAAAACCACATACCCATCTATTATCACAAGTCACTATTAACCATTAGATGTTAGTATTTATAAAAATTACTGTCCTAGATTTGATGGAATTGACCTTACACATAGAAAAACTCAGTCTACTTTAGTCTATATTCCACTTTCTTAACAGAGTCAAAGTTATAAGTTTAATTTAAAAATCTAGGTACTTATCCCTCTTTTTAATTACTATATTTAACATATACCAATTGTCAAATCATTACAACTAGTTTCAATATTTTTCATTGAGATGTATTCTTGAATGTCATATTTATCAATCTGAATTGATATACTAGTTTTTATCCTATTAAGGTTCCTAAAACCAAATTATGATGATATAACTAGGTACAAAACATGTCCACCAATTTAAATATATTTTTAGTAAAAGCTACTAAAAACTATTTATGGGGGATGAAACCTAAAACCACCATATCATAAAATAAAATACAAACCAAAAAACTCTTTGATACTGCTTAAATAAATACATGTTTTAGAAAGGGGGATTATTCCAACTCCTCAATATTTTCTTACATTTTAGGCATGTTGTTTTATAAATAGAAACATTTTATCCTTGCTTGCCTACAAAACTCCACCTTTCAAAAAATGATGCCAAGCACATCTTTTTTCTTTTACAATGTGGCACATGTTTCTATGAATAAATGTTTTGTTTGTGACACAATATACACTCTTACATTATTTTTAAAATATACTAAATTCAAGACAACATGCAATCTTATATCATTTTATATATTTAGTGCATTTTCACCATCTCCCAATTTATAGTAGTGTCATCTTTTGCTTAGGATTTTAAATGCTATTATATAGAAACTGTTATTAAAAAAGTTCTATATTGGCCTTTTGGCATATTCCTATATAAATACTGAGAGCACATTCCATCATTTAAAATATTTAAAATTATAAAACTAAAAATGACTCTTGGTTCAAATAGAGAATATAAGAATCATTGCAATTAAATAACTAGCAATTTCCCAAAAGGTTCAAGTTAGGTTAGAATGGATGTAATATTTTTTTTGGGTAAACTGGGGGGTTGTAAAGTTAATGAATGTAAATCCCAAGCCATACATCACTTGAAACCCATGACCAATAAACCCATCTCGCCTTTTTTTTACAAATTATTAAAAAAAATCATTTGATATTTATGATAGACATAATGGTGAAAAATGAAGTGGTATGTTCTTTCATATAGAGTTACAATGAGTTGTGCACGGAGGATCGGTTCCTTTCCATGGTGAGCTTCAAAAATGGAAAAATGGTCAGGAAGAGGAAGACCATATAAAATATCAAATAGTGAAATATTTCAAGGTTAGTTTGATAGTGATCATGATCAGAAATGACAAGGTACTAAGGTGAGGGACTTGAAAGAGACTGGACAAATTCACAGGTGGAGTATAGCGACACATCAAATCTATCAATACAATTTATAACTTTCATCAAAAAAATTCAGTTGCCTAATATATGATTGAAATAGGTGACATTTCAATGAAAATAAGTGTCAGATATCCAATGTATCCTACAAAAATGTAAAGAATTTATTGTGTTACAATTTAGGAGAGTCTATAACCAATTAGATGAAAATTCTGATTAGTTTAACTATTTAAAACCAAAATTTTGTGACTAAAGTACTAATTATAAAAAAAATGAAAAGGCTTTCTTAGTACAAGGCATATCCTATATAATTTAATCATATTATATTCTTTTTCCAATACTGAGGAATCTTCAAGACATCAAAAAATCCTATAATAGAAACCTATAGATATGGAAAACAATTTAAATGTCTTTATCTTAGCTCTATGTCAGGATAGTTCACTTGATAATCCATGAAATATACTTTAATAGTTCATGAAATATACTTCAGTACATGGTATATGTAACATATTTTTTGGGCATGTAGGATCAACTATATTACAGACATAAAGAAATCTTATTCAGCGTCCATGAATGTATTAGATAACGAGGTTCACTAAAATCACTAAACATTCATAGATATGAGAGTAATATGTATCCATGTATGTTGTAGTGGCCTATATAAGATGTTTTGGAGCTTTTGAAACTCAACTAGATAGTTTTCCATACAATCTAGCCATGGATGTTTTATGGGGTTTTTAATGGTCCTAAGGGCCTTACTAGTTATTGAACTTGAGTGGATGGCTTGCAACTGTCAACTATCACGAGTCCTTGGGTATGGTCAAAACTTTGGACCTAATCCTATTGTAGCCCTACTCTTGCAAAACACATTTATAGCTCTTGTCATATTGTCCTTTATGAGTCCTAGCAATATGTGAGGGCTGGTATTTTGATCTCTTTCCATCTTTTCTCTTGTTAGATAAAAGAATAACTGCAGATCCAATGTGAAACAAATAATTAGGCAATAGCGTTGATATGTCTATTTCATGATACCAGTTCAATGTAATGTTATCAGTGCTTTCAACTGCTACATAAGAATTTCTATGGGCCTGTAACATGTCTTCTCCAAGATCCAGAGCTATGATACCTACTAGCAGATATGGTTCAAATCTAAGGACACCTTTCATCTAAGCTGAAAACTTCCAAGTCAAAAGGCTCAAATCCATCATAGACTGAGAGCCATACTGACAAATATATATATAAAACCATCTCCAACTAGAGAATGAACCTAGAAGCCCCCAAATATAAAACATCACTCAACAGTCGCTCGAGGCAGCATATTCGTTTTGTTAAGTGGAAATATCCTAAATACCAGGGGAGGGACAGAGTTGATCCTGGTCCCTGAGAAAATATAGAAGGATGCAGAGTATTCTTGAGTTGCGACGTTAGGCATACTCTTGATGTCTAGAGTCCTGCTGGGTATAACTGAATCAAAATTATTTTCACATGTCCTCAACATGATGATTGAATGTATTCGTTTGGATCATTGATATCTACGATGTCATAGGCATGTGAAACTAATATACAAGTTGAGAAGACCGCATAACGCATTATCGTTACATATCAACCCTGACGATACAGATATATTGCGCTTTTAAAAACATTTACGTATATCACAATGCCTACACCAATCACTTCAATAGAAAGAGTCGTCAAAGTTTTCTTTATACTGCTTTCAGTTCAAGGGTATAAACACTGTACAATATTTTGATTTGTGAAGACTATTATAGCGAACACCTGAACCGCCACAGTAGCAACACCGTTTCTAGTCCGGATAAAAGTCACTCATCATGAAGGTGTTCAGTATCATAAACATTGAAAACAAAGAAATCATAAAGTTGCTCCTCATGTTGCAAAGCATCCAGGAAGGGACATTATTGTTTATTTTCCTAAATTGCTTCTTGAAAAGATACGGTGAATGCTAAACCTCCTTCCCATGTCATGGCTGAAAATTTATGTCGCACACTCGACTTATAAAGATTCCCTAATCCAATTATACCATTCATAATTCCCTATTGAAAATGAGTAATTGTCCTGCGCACACATGTACAGTTGCATACCCTTTACCTGCACAAACCAATTTTACCATTAAAAAATAAAAGAGTTGTAAATTTTATAAACAATATTAAAAAAATTCAAAAATTACCAAAAAGAACAAAAACCTATCAAATAAAGATTATGAATGTTGTTAATTTTCTTTGAGAAAACTTTGAAATAAGACTGCTTTTTCCCATCAATTCATCGAAGAAATGTTGATTACTCGTCTTGAAGGTAAGTGCCTTCATTTACTACCATGTTAAATCTTAAAGTCCAGCAAATAATTATAACTTGCAAGTGTTAAAAATAATACTGAATTGAAAATCTACTGACAGTTTTCACTGTAGCCTCCTTCAACAGGAATGTTTACTGGTATTATAGATGGAGAACTAAAAATTGCACATTTGAATGCATTAAAACACCTACAAACCTATGGTAGACGCTAGGTAAAGAACATAGCAAAGTATGTTAAGGAACAGATACTGATAGTCACCAATTTAATATAAAATGCTGCAGCAAACAGGCACACCGGTCAGTGGGTAAAGGAATTACTGTGGGGAGTAAATGATGGCACTTTATTATGATTTAAGCATAGTTATTCATCAAATGTAAAACACAAACATTTTTAAAGAAAATATTTGATACATTAACCAAGTTTTTTTCTGTAAAATAGGTCTACTTTACGACCCATTCCATTGAATAATCCAGCAAATGTATCTGCAAATGAATACCAGAGATCAACAAGATTTTGTAAATGTAAGATGAAGCTACTTCACAGTAGGAGAAATCGAGCATACAGACAAAAGTAGGTATCTTCAACGGAAATCTCGAAGAAAAATATTAAAACACAAAGAAGTGCATGCCATCCACCCAAAATAACACATATTTTCACAGCTCTTCCGAACTCAATGGCTCGTCTGAAGTTACTGCTAATTCTTGCACCTTAAGCAAGAACAAATCAAAGGAAATGGAAAAACAGATGATACACAGTACTTTTGCACTGCAATAATACATAGGTAGTCCTTAACCCAAGATTATTTTATGTTGGAATTGAAAAAAATATGTCAATCAAGGACGATGTCTTCCTACACTAATATTACTGCAAAGAATAGCCAATGAAATCACAAAGAAAGGATTGCGAAGAAAGATAATATTTGGAACTGAATCAAATCAAGTATTGTATTAAGATATGAAAAAGTATTGCTTCTATTTAATTAAATTTTTGAAGCCCTCCATCCTTTGTTGTATATGTGGATGGAGGAGAGAGTTTGTACTAAGAACAAGTTATAGCAGCAGCAGCGACGTGAATGCAGTGAGAGCGAGAGGATGCCATTTCCGTAAATTCGATCATAGTCGAATTTGGACAAGAAGATGACGAAGAAGTGTAGCTGAGCTTTTGTTCAATCTCCCATGTTGTCAATTGAGCGTTTCTCCTTAGGAGGGGCAAAATATGAAAGCCAAATACCAGAGGATTGCAGGGAATGAGGATGGGTCCATTTCTTAATGCACCACTAAACTACTCCTCACGTTCTCGAACAATACAACAAAGAGTGGTTGATTCACATACACGGCAGGGATGACAAATCTATATAGGGTAAGGTTTGAATCGCCAGAGGAAGCATACACTGCCATCTGACCTTCAGGGCCATTCGCAGGTACATTCGTACCTGCCAACTTCTTTGATCTCCTTAGTGCCGCTTTGGCCATCTTTTTCCATCTTTCCATCTCCACCACCATTTTAGCTCTGCTCTTCCGTTTCTATTGCCAATACTCTCCATCGTTACAAGATAAGTATTTCAGAGAAGATTGAGATTGAAATAGGAAACTAGATATTGGACGACAGTCTGAGCCAGCAAAGAGGAACATGTAGACAGGGTGTGTGGTGTTAGTGATTTTGCCTCCGCCTCATCGTCCACGCATCACTCCCTACGGTATATGTTATATCTCTAGTCATGTCACTCCGTCAAATTTGTCTTTATCAGCAGTGAGTAAATGTGCAACATGATGCATCGTGCACTCAACCGACGAACAAATTATTTTTCCGTCATCATGCATCATGTGGCTGATCTCTTGGCTATTAACAAACCATTTGTGGCCCACAAAGTTAGATGCCAACCAAAAAAAAAACAATTCCACTTTTACTCACACTCCATGTAAATATGCCGAGCAATCCAATCTCCATCCTCCATTTTACAAAGTAAATCTAGTCCAATATAGATGTTGTATACCTGCTATTTGACATAAATTATTTCCATTTCCTAGTATGATAGAAATTATATGGATTTAAAAATTTACTATTTTAACCAAGTTAATTTATATGAAACTTGAGATAACTATTTTTTCTCTAGTCACTTTAATTAGAAATTATAAGTGGAGTAAATATAAATCCTATTTCAATACAAAATAATGTTTTATATATATATATATAAAACTTGACCTATGCTATGTAGTGGTTAGAAATTAGATATATATATGTGAAGGCTTATGCAATAAAGTAATGAGGAAGACATGTGGGTCACTTTGCTGGATGTTGATAGGGTGAAGGATTTTGTGAAAGGAGAATCAACAGGGAAGTTATTTTTTACAAATTTTCATGTCTCCTATTGTAGGAAAAAGACACTTCTACTTAGCAAGCATAACAAGGTCATTGTTACGTTTGAATATGTCATGTAAGTGACATGTTATTCTGTACTAGAAGTGTGGGTGTATTCATATTTTGTTTTGTTCCACTTATACGTAATTTATGTAGATAATTTTCATTTTTATTATGTTTCACATGTCTAACATTTACATATAGATATTGGGTTTCGTATGGGACCAAGGATTTTTTGGAATTGGATGCCAAAGGTTATGTCACAAGGGCCAAAGATGAGAAAAGGTAACTGACTAAGCCAAAAACATTTAAGATGTGGTTGCCAGTGTCATTGCAACACACATTGAATGGCTGTTAGACTTGATTATGTGTTGATCACCTATAATCAGGTAAAACACATGGGCATTCCAGTCAATTGCTATCATGGCTAACAATATGAATAGTTCAAGGGGAAGAAAAATTTAATGCACCATACATGAGTCCCCAACTGAATGAATGGGTTCAAAGGCTTTACCTTTATACTTTAACACTTCAATAAATAATCCAATCAACATCATCCCAATACTCAAACATTCTTTCATCTTTGAGACAAGTGGAAATGAATAATTCCATAAAGCATAAGAGCTCTTATCATTTTGTAAAAAATGATGATACTTGGAAGTAAACTTTGTCTCAAAAGATTTCCACTGTATGAGGAATCTAATTCCTTGGTATATTTTTTGCTCAAACATAATATTTTATTAAATAATTTCTATAATGTACTATGGTGTGGGATGATTGTCTATACAGTTTTAAAATTTATAGATCTCATGGTACCACATTCTAGTTTCTTTATATATTAATTTATTAACTTGCCATGTTCATCTAGTTTTTAAATGATTTCAGTCTAGTGTGATTGATTTGATTAGAATTTTACCACATATCTAAATTATATTTTCTCTCCATGTCAATATGATCCTTAATGATGTCATAGGTGGTTGTGACTTGATTGAGTTCCTCTTCAAAGGCATCTAAATATTGATTTTCTTCCTATCTTGTAGCTAGCCATCCAAGAGTCTAGGAAAAATAGGTAGTTAGATATAAAAACAATTTCCAAATTGAGGTGATGTGTGTCTTGATATTTTCACAATATTGATTATTATCTGCAAGGGGGTTCTTGTTTTCTTCAAACATAAATCCTTCAACAATGACTTTCCATATTGTTTTCTTCTTTGCCCTTTAGAGTGTCTGGCACTAGATTTTATTGTTGGGATTAGTTTTCACACTGCGTAAAGTTGAGTACTTACATGTTGATATTTATTGAGAAGTAAATATAACTAGTTTGTTTGTTAATTGAAATATTATTATATAAAAATATTATGTTATAGGTTACAATATATATTGTTGAGATATATTGTTGATATTGGTATAAAAATATATCATATTTAGTGATTTGCATAATCATAGGATTTTGGGTGAGAGAAATTAGTAGAGAAATTTTAAGAATCATATTCCTGTATATTTTTAATGTCTCCCAAATTATTATTAATATGAGAATATAGAAAAAATAATAAGATTTTGTGTGATTAAAATTTTCTATACACTACATATTTGTGTTTAGTTCATTGAATTCACAACATGAGTATTGGAGTAGAATTATTGGGCTTGTTTTTAATGATGGAATAATATGGTTTACATGGAAAATTATAAGTGTTCATTGTCCTATAGATGATAATATTTCAATGGGAATAAATTCTATAAAATTAATATTATATAATTATAGAATCTTGGTTAGTCCCTTCTACCATATGCATGTCTTCTTTAGAGTTTAGTAGAATATGAATTATTTTATATAAAGTTTTCTTGTGTCTTCAAAATCACATATAATTTGGTGACATACTACATTGAAAGATTCATTGGAAGCTTATTTTTCCTTTGGAAGGAACTGAATGTCTTCTTACTAGTTCAACACACTGTCTTGCTTGACTTGATATCTAATGTAAAGAGCTTTGAAAGGTGTACATAGATCAATTATTTTCATATAATTTTTATATCATAGAGGAGATAAATTTTTGGATCGAAGGCTACAAATAATATAGACTTCTCAATTTAAGTGTGACAACTAAATTTTGTAGATCTATGGTGATTGTGACATCCTCCTGGTAGATCTATGAAGTTCATTTCAACATCATTTTATTCGCTATAAGACTTGTAGCGCTTAGCTCACTCTATGTCATTTTGTGACTAAAAAATCAGATTCTTTCATTACCATATTCTATTGATGCCATATTTGATTATCTATACTAACATGAATTTCATGCTAAATATTTGTTTGGTCTTAGAGGCTCACAACTAGATCTAGTGTTTTTTCAACATAGCATATTTATATGATATGACAAATGGGATCACACAATCTTAAAGTGAAATCAAATATTTTCATATTAAATACACCTCGACTATGGCAAGATTCTCTTAATGTGATAAATCAACATATTGTTCATTGTCCTACACAATCCTCTTATTCGGTGTCTTCATATGATTTGCCACCAATCAATGTTTGTGCATGTAAATTATATTTTGTAAATAGTGTGTAAATGTGGCATAATATCATTTGATTTCTATGTCAATAATACATTGGAATATCTATCTTCAAGAGTCTGTCACTCAATATTTTCATACATTGGAGAATCAAAAGTATGTAGTAAGTTTTTTTTTATTATTTGTCGATAGTCATTTGCATATTATATTAGGTTTAAGATGTCACAGTCTTTATTTAAAATCAACTTTGTATAGATTTTTATTTATTAGATTTTTATTTAAGTCGTGTGAATAGCTTAGGCCAAGTCATATGTAAATATGTGGTCAATGTCATTTAGGTCAAAAATCAAAAAATGAGTTATATTTTTGAGTTTATATTTAATTTTTCTAATTTTATTTCTTTTGAAATAAGATTTATTTATAGTTTATTTTTATAAATATGTGTTTATCATTAAGAGAAATACATTTTGTGTCAATTATCCCATTTTATGTTATCAAAAACATCTTTATTAGTGTCATTATCAAAAGATCCATAATAAAAATCTAAAGTGTCAATCTAAGTATAGCTATATTGTCAAAAAATGAGTTGAGTATTACAAGTTGATCGGTCATAAAATTTAAATCCTATATCTTAATGGACACATTTTCAATTATACATGACATACAGATTATGGAGGGAGTTTATCCTCAATTGAGCTTCAGATCCTCATTATCTAAGTATGTAGTATCCTATACTGGAGGTTGGAGTATACATGGAGGATGGGGATTTTTCAGGGACATCTTGTCAATTACAAATGATTTTATTGTACAATTTTTTTTATGACATTTTATGTGGTGTTTTATTTTAAATTATGAAGATTTCAAGTTCTTAGTGTGGTGTGGTAGTTATATTTAATTTTTAACATGTGTGAAAAATAAGAGCAGTTGTACCTGTCAGTTGTGAATGATACTCCAATGCAATCCCTTTTGTATATTCACACTAGATAATATTGATATAAAAATCATTGGAATAATCATGATGAAAGGTTAGTGGTAAACATATGAAACCCATTTTGTAAGGTTAGTGGTGAACCTAAGAAAACCATTTTGTAATGTTAGTGGTGAACCTGATAAAACCATTTCATAAGGTTATTGGTGAACTTATGAAAACCATTTTAGAAGGTTATTGGTGAACCTAGAAAACTAATTATAGATGAGTGTGAAGGTATAGATGTGCGATGGCATGTGTATGTAGAGAAGATCATGAGCACATAGAGGTGACACACTACAATCTAGAAAAGAGATATATTGTACCATGTAAAAACTATGGGGAAAACATTTAGATTAATTTTTACATTATGTAAGGTTGAGTATTTATAGATTGATATTTATTGAGGGGTAAATATAATTAGTTAGGTTTTTAATCATAATATTGTTATATAACAATATTATGATACAAGTTAGAATATATATTGTTGAGATATATTATTTATATTGTTATAATAATATATCATATTTAGTGATTTGCATAATCATAGTATTTGAGGTGAGAGAAATTATGGATAAATTATAGTAATCATATTCATATATATTTAATAAAATAATATATAAGAAAGAATATTATTTTCTGTGATTAAAATTTTTAGTGCACTACATATTTGTGTTCATCCCTTTGAACTCAAAACTTTTATTTTATATTATGTGATGAAGGCTTTGTACTAGTGGCCACTATTGATCTATGTCATAATATGGATGTACCTTAGAGATGATCTAAATAGATTTCTATATTTGTTCTTTTAAATTGACACAATTTTGTATATAATCTTAATTGGCACTATCCTAAAAAATGGTACCAAAATGTTTTTTTTGAGTTTGAGATAGTTGTTGTAGATGTATTATGTATCCTTAGGGGTTAAGCTCTACCATGGGGTTAAATCACAATATTGTGTCCTAATTTATGGAATAAAGTTGTAGCATACACTTCTACTCTCTCAAAAAAATATCACGAGGTCGGGTCATTGATATTAATCAAATTTATATGTTATATACTGTATATACAAATCATCTAGTGCATATTAATTTTTCAAAAGAAAAAAAAAATCATTGGGTATTTTGTAGGATTTATATTCAAATAAAATTGTTTAATTTTTTATAGATACATAATGTGACCTAATATTATTATTTGATCCCATGCCTTTTTACAATTTGAAGGTGTTAATATTTTTGCTTTTTCATAGTATTGCCTTGTTCTTTGTGAGTTAATCTTAGGGAATGGAAATGTGTGTGGTAACTTGGGTGGATTGTGAAGTGGATAGTGTAATAACTTATTGTGTGGGAATGGATGTGGATTTTAGAAAATGAGAATGAGGTGTTTAGATGTTTCCCTTAGGGTTGTTTAACATTTGGCTTATTGTTTTACTTTACCTATTGCTTCCACCATTCCATTTTATTTTACCTCTACTTTTTATTTCTCCAACTTATCTTTCTCAACTTCTTATATTTCTATTAATTCCTTTTATAGTTTTTTCTTCTTCTCTATCTTCTATTTGTCCAATTATTCATCTTTGATTTATTTGTAGTCTCATCTCTTTAATCAGATTCCTTTTTCTCTTGCACAAGTGTTTATTTGTTATTTACTTTTTCTTATTTATGTCTTTTTCTTTTTTTTTTTTCTTTTCCATTTATATTTTTATTTGTATTCTTATTTTATATTCTTTTAATTTTCTTGTAATTTTTTTTATAATTGTAACTTGTAAACTTTTGTAAGTGATGTAACTACCTCTTATTGTGCCCTTGCCAATGCCATGGTAGTAATTGTCTCTATTTTTTCTTGGTATATTTTCTTGTTATTTTTATCTTTACTTTATTTTATCTATTTCCTATTCAATATATTTATATTCTATCAGTGTATCCTTTGGTACTTATTCCACCTCTAGTTCCTTCGCTAAAAAATTTATTGATTTTATTTCACAAATTTATCCAATTTGGATAAATTGAATCTTCATTTACGCCCTTTTTGTTTTTGATTTTTGGGTATTGAAATTACCAGTTTTTCTTATTCATAGTGTGTTCATTTTCATATTACTCTTTCCATCCATCATAAACCACTTATTATTGACCCCATTTTAGTTTCCGAGATGGATTACATGAATGTGTATCATTTTATTATTTTCTTACTTTTATATGATTGTGATAGTTGAATTTATTAAACTTGTTCCATGGTAAGTACTTTTTGTTTTTATTTTATGATCACACCACAAATTAGATTGCTACTTTGGGTATCATCAAACTTACAATATTTAGGTTCAATAGTATAGGTTATTTCATACCCTGTTCTTCTTCGTATTTAGTAACTTCTCATTATGATTGAACATTTTTTTATATTATAAAATATTTTATTATGTTTCGATATTTTGTGATGATGGATACATAAAGATTTTTGGAAATGATATGATGATGGTAATGACTGGCTAAGTTTGGTCATCTCATAACTCATTTAGAATTAGAGATATGATATTTGTGCATAACTCAAACAAGTGGATATAGGTGAAGTTAGTATTAAAAATGAAATATAATTCATTGGAATGCTTATTATTAAGCTCTATATAAACATAAGATCTAGTCCTAAGTTTATTTCTTATGTTCTTCCACACTGTAGTAACCTTGAAACTTGGTCTTCTCACCTAATGTCATCCATGTGTGTTTTGATTATTCTCTCTTACATATTTGTGTTTATCCAATCGAACTTGTCCATATACCGTAGAGAGTGTGTTTATAAAATAAACTATTAGGGACATGAGTATGGATGTATTAAAAAAATTGTGCTTACAATTTTTAATTTTATTAATGTTAGGGCTAAATTGAATGAGAAAATAATGGTAGAGATTGTAATTCGTTTTCAAGGATATTCATATTGAATAACAACATATCACTTTTAAGGCTCATAAAATACTCTATTAATGAGGTAAACATCACATGCTACCACCTTTAGCATGTATGAAAGTGTAAAGTTTATAATATTGGTGATTGTGATGCCATGTTTATTTGTTACAACACAAGCATTAGGCATATTTCTTTCCTTTGTTAAACCCATTATTATTATACTTAAGAGTATTTTATCCCTTTTTAATTAATCCTAACAATTTATAAATATTATTTTCAATAATTTATGTGGTTACTAACAAACAATACCATTTTGGGGTTCGTTTAGTAGTATCTTGGTGATGTTGTTGATTAAGTAGAAGTAAGTGAAATTAACCAAGGCATTTAATTTCATATATGGTATGGAGCATGATTAAGTGATTCATTCTTAGATATCCATTTATAAAACTTTTAGGTTGAGTTAACTATAATCTGCCCTCACCTTTTTGTTGTGAATTTCTATGATATTTTTAGGGATGTATTTGAATGTGTCTTCCAAGTTCCCTACGTTCTATGGCATGGTGGAGATTTTTTCCTAAGGGTTTGGGTTTTGGTCCTTCAACAAAACATTCTTGCACTTTATAATCAATAGTTCCTTGTCACCAACTTCTAATAGAGATGCAATATTCACATTATGTTACTTTATTTCTATTAATCTTAAACCAAGAAATATTTTTTCTAGAGTATTGATATGTTTTGAAAGATTACAAATTTGGGTGTGTGAGAATTATCATTTATAGAATTTCTACTCATCCTCCCTTTGTTTATTTCCTTAAATGTGGATTTTATGTATAATATTTTCAAATCTATTTTGAATCATGTTTTCAACAATTTGATTAGTTGGGATAGAATTTTAACTAAGTAGCTTCCATATCCCAATTAATGTTATTGATTTTTAAAGCATTTCTTAGTATTTCCTTGGACTATTTTAGTGCCTTAATATTTTCATTTATTATTTTTATTTTTCATTATGCTTATTTAATTTAGTTTTTTATTTTAATATTGTTTTCTCCTTCTACATAAGGATTAAAAAACAATGTCAACCGACCCAAGACTCAAATATTTGGGATAAAATGTCTCAAAATTCTTCCCCAATTTACTTGATGGGAATTATAAGATGAATTCTATGCCTCACACTCTTCCTATTGTGTTCTATGTATTTTTCTTATCTTTAAATAGACATTTTCCATGCTTCAACTTGGGATTTTTTGTTTTTCAAAGTATGTGACTTTGTATATTTATTGGGGTGTTATTTAATGTTATGTAGTATGCTATATTTTTAGGTAGGTTTAATGGCTGAACCCTTTTCTATATGTTCCTACCAATATTTTTAATTTTAGCATGTTATTCATAAATATTTTTTGATGATGTATGTCCCAACCATTTGATTTTTCATTTTTCAAGTTACTTATATTTACTATCAAAACTTAGGAAATAGTCTCCTTCATGACATTCCTTATACTTAGAATTTCTATCATGCCATGATTTTTGGCATCTTTTTTTCAGAAATTTGGTTTTATACAGATAGGAATATTTTTAATCTAGTTTTTAAATTGTACTAATTATTCATGGATTGAGTAACATTCATTGATTCACAATGATATTTCCATCCTTGAACTTGTTATAATAAATGCCATTTAAACCATGTCTTCTAACCCATAGACCAATTAAAATACAAAATGATTTGTTACTCATGTGTACCTTGTGTAGTATGGATAGAATATGTTGGGTATTTTTAGGTCCCAATCTATGGCATTCAAATTAAAAATCTTCATAAAAACATTTTGACGTAATTTATAAAAGGATTATACCATTTTATTTTATTTTGGATAATTTAGTAATTATTGAGTTAAACAAATTATTTCCCTTGATCACATGTTATGCTTAAAAGATACTTAAGGTACATCATTAATTTTCATGGATGAAATTTTTCATGATATTCATTTTATTCTCCTTATTTGGGAAAGATTCATCCCAATGTGTTAAATATTTAGTTCTGATGATGATAATTCACGCTTGGGAACTTGTTGTTGTGGGTTTAATATGTCCAATAAAATCAATTACACATTTTTTTAAGGCTAATAATGTGATTATTGATATTAGAAAAATAATATCTATTGAATTTGGATTCCATAATCTTTGAAAAATGTTTCATTACCTTGTATATATGTGAGCATATTTAAAGAGGGTAGGGTGCCATAATCTTTCCATCTATAATTTCACTATAGTCCCTTCTCCTGCATTATTTCCACCTAAAATTTCCTCATGAGCCTCCTTAAGTATATTTTTATGATTGTGTTATAGCATAACTCATATCAATATTTCATTGTTTCCATTTTCTTATGATTCACCTTCAATTAATGTAAAATGAAATTCTTGAGTAATCAGTGTTTTCTTATCCATTTTTAACTAATCTTATAAAATTTCCCATGTTACCAAAATTTATACACTTGTCTCAATGTCCTTTGGGACTTATTCTATGTGAAATATGTTTGCTCATATAATTTAATAAACTATCATTACTTGATCTTCTCCTTTATATATGAAAGATAGATAATACGAGAAAGTGTTTAGTTTTCCATGTTTAATGGTGATAGTAAAGTCAAACCCTTGAAACAACATTCCCTTGAAGCACTAGTATATTAAATATATATACTAATTTCTCATGATTAATATATAACATAAATTGTGTATTGAGTAAATGATGTATATATTTAAAAACAACATAGACCATTGCCAATGCTTATTTATCATAATAAATTAATTTTGCTCTACTTTTGTAAATTTCATACCTACAAAAGATATTATATGATCAATGTTTTCTCGTTATTATGATAATACCACACCTATCACAATATATAACATATTAACATGTACACATAAAGGAAAATTCCAATCAATAAATATTAATATTAGTGCATTGAGTATTTTAGTTTTCATTATTTCAAATACATCCTAACACTCTTTACTAAAATCAATCACTATATTATTTTTATTTTTCAATATTTATTCCATTGGTGCACTAATCAAAGCATAACCTTAAATAAATTTAAAGTGGTATCCTATGTATTATAGTGTTGTGCTTACATATTTTGGTATTTTTTGTTGTGGCAAGTTGATAATTATTATTGTTATGAGAGTATCAGTCACCAATCCTTATTTAAAAATTATGTGACCCAAAAGTGTACAAAATGACGTAAAAAATATGTATTTTTCAAGTTTAAATCTATTTTGGCATGATACATATTTTGAATATAAGTCTTGGTGCTTGGATTTGGTCTTTCATAAGTCATAATTAATCCAATCATCGAATTATACATCTAGAAAGTCATGGATAAGATATTAAAAGGCATTGTTTGTGATTAAACTAAATATAGTTGGGGCATTATTTAAGCCAAATGACATGTTTTTTAGAATTAATGAACACTGTTATATGGTACATTTTATCTTTTATTTGTCATATATTTCCATCTACACTTGATGATAACTTGAGAATTTGTCTATAATTTAATATGGATCTCTTCTAGCATTATTTTAGAAGACTTCTTTGTTGAATGTTTTTGAGAATGCGTCATGAATTGAAGATTTATTAAATTCTATAAAATAAAAATATATTATTACTTCACCCATATTTTTATTTTTTATGACCATAAAAATAATCCATTTTACATCTTCTACTGGTTCTATAATGCTCATGACCAACATTTTATCAATTTATATCTTTACATTGAACTTCATATTTGGATTTAGTCAATATGGTCTCTTCGTAATAGGTTTTGTTTTTAATTTTAATTAAATATTCATTGTTACTAGATAGTTTTTAATGTCATGTTATTTTTTGAAGTAATAATTATACCATTTTTAAGACTATTCATTCTTCCCAAAAATCTCCAATTTTTGAAAATTTATAAAGTCATTCATGTGTTAGGTTCTCCTCATAGAATTTTAAAGGGTGATAAAAATTACATGTGTTATTTTTTTTAGTCTCAACCAGTTCTCTTTCCCCTTCAAAAATTTTGTAGTTAATGTGATATGGATTGTTTTTTATTTCTTTCTTGAGTTCTTATTTATTCATCTTATAACATCTTGGGGGAATGGTTTCATAGACTTCAACCAGAAGCTTCATTTATTTTTTATTATCTACTTTATCTATTATTATAGGATTTCTAACTCATGTTATGGCATCTTCTTCAGATGATATTAAAAAAGGTTTTATTTTTATCAATACACTGCATATTATTTGATATAGGTCCTAGAAGTTCAATATGCAATAAAAATACTTAATGATCTAGTCTCAATTCTAGGTCCCTTCATCTTTTTCCTAGTGCATATACCATGATTTAAATATCTATATTGAGGTCCTTTAAAACTAATGTACCCAGAGTTTCAAAGAAATCTCTCCAATTTACATCCAATAATTTTCACATGTGTTTATGTGTTAATGTAGACTTTGGAATCCTTAATATTTGTAAGAATTATGAACTTTCATTTGTCTTGAATGTATCATGTCTCAAGGAATATTTATAATGTATTCTAATTATTGATGTAATCATTGTGTGTTTCCTACCATCTTATAAAATTTACAATCAACTTGTCATCTAAGACTTCCATTCTTTAGATTTTTTTTGGGGAATACTTTCTCTATCTAGGATAAGTACTCTTTTATGTCACCATTTCATAAAAATGTGTGATGATCCCCTTCTTAATCAAAATAAACTTTTTATATTCTTTTTATATTTTTCTATTGTAGTCTTGATTTTTATTGTTCCCAAATGTAGATCTTCCTTATTTCTTTTGCGATTTTATTTTAACTTTGTAGTACCCATACTAACTTCATAGGTATTTACAATTCATCATGTGATAGGTATTATCACTATGAAATCATTTGTTTATTTTCTTATGATTATAATTTATTTCCTATTTTTCTTATTTTATTTCATCTCTTCTTTGTGCATAAAATAACATTCTCAGTGTATTGTATGTTGAATGTTTCTTTCTTTCTCATGCAATATTTTTCCTTTGTTTCATCATATTAATTATATGGTTTTTTTATATGGTATGTTTTTTTGACATATTTTTATGGAATGAATTACACTTCCTGAAATATAATTTACATACTTGTAGTATTATTTATTTAATTTTTAAGATAGTTGATATATTTGTGATACATTGTATTTGTTATGTGTTATTACTTAATTGATATACAATATTTTGAATCATTTTTATTACCTATTATTATTTATTCAATCATCATCTCTCCAAATCTCTCTAAAAGCATAGAATGTATCTTAATCATAATCTATTATTGAGTGATACTCAGATGTAGTTTCATTTTCATCACTTGAGTAATAACTTTCCTTGGGTATTTTTTATTTTTGGCTTGTGATATTTATTTATTTTCATTTGATTTTTATTAGAGTTAATTTATTTTTTACTCTTTTTTATATGTCCCATAGAACCAAGCTTCAATATATTTTTTAGTATTGTAATCAGGGTATTTATTATCTAGTTTTATCTCCCCATCGTCATTGGGTTTAAATTATATGTCAAAATGGAGTAATTTTACTAAATCATAAATCCATTAAAGATTATCAAAATATTTATCCTCATCCTCTCTCTCCCATACCTCCTTATTCCATGTTTCCTTCATGCAGGTTTCTAGTAGGATATGGGCATGATTCCATTCCATTCAAGAGTGCTTTCATCATAATCAAAGTTAAATATGCCATTAAAATCCATGATCCACCATAACACTAAATATATGGAATAACAAGAGGTTTTATGTAAATACTCCATCACTACAACATGTTTTCTTTTAGTTACTCCCATAAAATATACCTCTATGGTTTTTAGTAGACTAAGTGGTGCTTTCAAATTACTATCTACTATGATAATATCATAATATATTGGATGTAGTCTAGGGTTTCATATTGATTTTTTAAATTCATGGGCTTATATATTAACATATAAGTATACAAATGAATTCATACACTCCTTTTGTGAGAAACATGTTCTTCTTCTTTTTCTTGGTCTTTGTTTCTTTGTACATGGTATGTGTGTTGTTTTCTATTCCAATATTTGTAGAACTGTTGCATTTTTTCTATTGATGATTGATATTTTTATATATTTTTTTTTAATTCAAGCATTTAATTTTCCTTAATTTAATTTATCTTCTCCTCTTCCTCTTTAAAATTTTTTAAAATTACATCTTTACTTTGTTTTACTATTTTTTCATGGTCCTTGGGGTTAGGGATGTTTTTCCTATCACTATCATTACTTTATATGTCTCATCAATCTTTCTCATTTAAATTAATTCTGGAACCAGTTCTTATTATTGTATTTGGACTCCCATTATCCTTTGGTTTGTTTCCAATTTTTTTAGTGTAGTTTTATTATTCCAATTTTTTGTTAGCTCCTCTTTTGTTCTATTTTTTTATATTGTCACATTGGTTTTAGATG
>JARHVA010005850.1:327500-332500 GCA_037957365.1 Torreya grandis
TAATGGAGATAATATAAGTGTGAAATTATGAGATTATAATTTATTAGGAAGATTAAATTGAATCACAATGTTCTTAAAATATTAAGTCCGTAGACCTTTGGCTAGAGCTAGAAATAATGATCCAAATCTAAAGCATGTTGTAGAAACATAATTTAAAGAAGAGGGATGTGGTCAACTAAAAAAAATGTCCATTAAGAGTATATTAGGAATAAAAAATATTTAATGGGGAAAGGTAAGGCATTACAAGGATAAAGTGTGAAATCGTTACTAGAAAAAACACACTATAATAAGAGCTCTTGAAATTGATAATTTAGTAACCATGCCTAATCAAGTTAAATATTGGTATAAGTGTTGAAGTGTGTGTGTGTGTGTGTGTGTGTGTGTGTGTGTGTGTGTGTGTGTGTGTGTGTGTGTGTGTGTGTGTGTGTGTGTGTGTGTGTGTGTGTGTGTGTGTGTGTGTGTGTGTGTGTGTGTGTGTGTGTGTGTGTGTGTGTGTGTGTGTGTGTGTGTGCACGTGTGTGCATGTGCACACATGCACGCGTGTGAGAGTGTGTGTGTGTGTGTGTGTGTGTGTGTGTGTGTGTGTGTGTGTGTGTGTGTGTGTGTGTGTGTGTGTGTGTGTGTGTGCGCGCGCGTGCGCGCGCGCGTGCACGTGCATGTGTGTGTGTGTGTGCACGTGTGTGCATGTGCACACATGCACGCGTGTGAGAGTGTGTGTGTGTGTGTGTGTGTGTGTGTGTGTGTGTGTGTGTGTGTGTGTGTGTGTGTGTGTGTGTGCGCGCGCGCGTGCACGTGCATGTGTGTGTGTGTGTGCACGTGTGTGCATGTGCACACATGCACGCGTGTGTGTGAGAGAGAGAGAGAGAGAGAGAGAGAGAGAGAGAGAGAGAGAGAGAGAGAGAGAGAGTGTGTGTGTGTGTGTGTGTGTGTGTGTGTGTGTGTGTGTGTGTGTGTGTGTGTGTGTGTGTGTGTGTGTGTGTGTGTGTGTGTGTGTGTGTGTGTGTGTGTGTGTGTGTTTGTGCATTTGTCATTCCTCATGAACCCACCAAAGAGATCAATAAAATCCAATGATTGGGTGATTGAGTGAAAATAGAAAAAGACATGAATGATAGATATGAGGCCTATTATCTAAATATATTATTCTAACACACTCTAATTAACCTCTATGTATAATGTCATCCCATCTATGGAGTTTGTAATTTAACTATAATATGAGCATGTCATTTGTTTGATAATGTCTTTTGTGTGATTTGTTTAGATATATTTTTCATTTTAAATTTAGATTTTGATTTTTTTTTAATGAAATTATGGATTATGTGCATCCTAGATCTAACAATCAAAAGAAATAAATTAAGGATAGATAATTTACATTAGTTATTAACAATGAGGTATATAAACTAATGGTTACAACTAAGAGACTTATAACTAGGGATATACTAAGATGAAAATATAACCTAATCTAAAATAAGCATGAAGACTAAGACACAAACATATTACACTAGTATATGTATGTAAATAAAATAAAATAAAGAGATTCGAAATAGGAATACTTACCTTTTGTTAAATTTTTAGATCATCAATATCCCCCTTGGCTTATGTTTCTATTTATATGAAATATTATAGAACAAGTAAGAAAAGTTAAATTTGGGGACCTAAGTATGCTTAGTTGGGGAATCCAAAGACTAGGCGTACCTCTTTGGTTCAAATTCCTTCTAATGAATTAAATATTTCATATAAATATATAACTTCTAAGTAACTATCTCATATACTCTAATTCATGTTCTTAAAGTAAAGGAATGTTTTCATTCACATGCATTAAAAATGGCATGTGTTTCTGAGAGATATTAGATCTATGAGCCCAATATTTTATGAAATAAACCATAGATATGATCTATCAAATATACTGATTCAATCAATATAGATCAATAAGTTATAAGGATCCTGATTAAAAAATTTATGATTTGGCCATGCAGAGTGGAAAAATTATATATCAAGTATATTTGATAAAAATGTAAATAGAAACAAGAAGGTAAATGAATTATGTCATCCATGGCCAGTATAATTGCAAACATAAAGAACATAACATAACTAACTTGATCAAGATAATGTTAGTCGAGAGAAAGCCTAAAGCTAGGTAGAAAAGGTAGAATGAAATAAAATATAAATAAAGTATGGTATAATCACTAGATATAAATAAAATGAGAGAAAAACCATAGAATAGAGGATCATATAATAATCATCTCTCATAAATTACCACATTCCATCACACCCTATCCTAGTGCATTCTTTAGGATTTGCACCTATGGAAAATTATGTGCTTGAAAGTAATACAAAATAAACAATCAATGAATGAAAAAAATGTATACATAATCCCCACCTACATCTTATCACATGTCACAAAAGTGTAACTTGATATGTTCTTTTGTAAATAAACATAGTAACATAAAGATAAAGTTAAGTGTTATAAATAAATGAAGATAAATGTGATAAATAAACTAAAATTAATAAACACATAACTCAAATTACATTTTCATTAATAATAATATATCAAAATACCAAAAAAAATTATCATGGTAGGTAAAATAGATACAAGGCAAAAATAGATAGAATCAATTCAAGTGTAAGCAAAAGAGTCTAAATAAAATATATTGTTAACTTTTAAAGAATATGTTGAACTTTTAGAGAAGTTGTTAAAATGGAAATAAATTCATATACCCAATAAATGAGCCCTAAATTAGGTATAATATATAAATTTAAATTATAGAGTTATTAAAAAAAGTGTTGGATATCTATAAAATGCGACTAAATTAGGTTTATATGACCCATAGATAAGGATGGTAAGAAATAATATACAACATAAAAGATAGAAATGGGGCCTAATATACATAATGGGAGGGGGAAATAGTTAATAAACACACCCAAAAAAATAACATAATAAAATGTCAATGTTCAAAACCAAATAAGATAAATCTTAGAAATTAATGAAATTAACAAGAGATCATGTCACAAAAACTCAAAGATGAAAATTATATTCAAGTGTGTCATGTTCAAAGAGGAAACTTTGAACACTAATTCATCTCACAATGCTAAAAATGATAATAGATTCATATAATTAATGAAAAAAATATATTGGAGATATTTATAAATAATTATATCTCTGAAGGGGGAAATTGAAAGGGAGGGAAAATATGGTACCAACAAAGTGTGAACACATTCTTTACCAAAAACAAAATAATGTAATCAATTTGAAAAAAATATGATATTTAGTCATCAATGGTAATAAAAACATGAACTACCAGAAATGAGATTGGAATAATTACTAATGTATAATTATTTTCCCGAGAAGAATATATGCATTAATTAAATGGATCCTACATACCATGACATGTTATTTATTTCTTTAGACCTTGACAAGGACATTGTTCACTATTAAATTTAGGTACATTCATAATAAAATAGGTGTATTTAATAATATATATGTGAACCATCCCACCCACATATACTAGCTTATTGGACTTCAATGAATGTTGGCTCTATAATGAGGCCAACTATGGCAATTGAGCTTCAAATATGATAGGGACACATGCTAAACTTTATGATTGGGTTTTTTGGCATGTTTTACATTTTGAAATATATATTTTCCTTGTGAAATTCCCCCTATATTTTTATTCTATTTTGAATTTATTTGCTTATAAATTTTTTGTATTTTCTTATTTTTCTCTATACATATTCAAAATACCAACAATGTGTTCTAAAAAAGACTAAAACAAGGAATCTTTCACCTAACTAGTAAAGAAGAGAACCTAAAAAAAAAGAAGCTTATATACTCATATAATTGAACCTTAGAAAAAGGTTTAATATTTATATCAAACATGATCTACCCAAATGTACATGTAAAATAGATAGATACACATGATAACAAATGAGTTTTCCTAATCTAAAAATATTATAAATGGAAATGATACAATGAAAAACAAGTTTAATATTTTCATCATAAGAGAGGGTAAAATATGGATAATATACATGTAGATAGAATTAAATTACTTCTCCACAAGATCAACTAGTTGAATCTATTTGACCAAACACCATTGTTTATCATTACCTTCTCTTTCTAGGAAGATACCAACCTAAATTTATATATAGGTAACTCCTCACTAATTTAATGTACTAAGTATTACCCATGAAACATGTCTTAGCATACTAAGTATTACCCTCACTAATTTTAGCTAAGACATGTTTCATGGGTAATACTTAGTAAGTTAAATTAGTGAGGAGTTACCTATATATAAAAATCATCCCTAAAGTTATTAATACATCTAGAAATCACATAACAAGGCCTAAATTCACATATCACTCTCTTATAAAATTATTCAAAAGGAATATGCACATCTAAAAATTTTAATAAAAAAACATATAGTAGTCCATAATGTAAAACTTGAAGACAAAGAGGTTAGAGTTTTTTTATTTAAAATATCAAATACAAAAGACATGAGTACATCTATGATTGTTTATCATTTTCAGACACTCAACTATGTGAGACATAAATTCTATTTGAGCCTTGTTAATGTACAAAAAATCACTCATTAATAAGGATCATTTTGTGTAGTCCAATGAAAATTAATAACCCCTCTTAAGTTATATTATGGTCAATAAATAAAAAATAAGGATTAAGACAAAACTGTTACAAAATAGGTATAATTACGAAGAATACTTTATTTTTACCATATAAAAATATACTACAAATGTAGGCATAAACATCTTGAAATTTGAGTATCCCCATTATGTGTATATAGTCTTTTGGTAAACCCTAGTAGTGTCAATTTCCACAAATAAATTTACCAACATCATCTACACATATTATTATCCCCTATTTCATATGTCATCACCTGATGAAATATGTGTTGAGAATTTACAAATTATGTGGCATGTTATATGAGATAAAATATTAAAAATTGTCTATGTAACCCATCTCTCTATTCCTTTATTAGTTCTAAGTCAAG
>JARHVA010005850.1:345000-350000 GCA_037957365.1 Torreya grandis
TGCTAGGTCGATATAAAATCTGAGACGTGTTGAAGTTAATCAACAATTCTGTACTCAGAGTGTTATGAAGCATCTGAGTTATCAGTATTGAAAATAAATTTGTGTGACTCACATACAATGCACCAATTTAAAATGTTTTGTGTCAATACTAGGGTGTTTCAACCCAATAGACTTAAGTGATAGGTGAGTCGCCCAGTTGCCTCGACCCCTTGGATGTGTAGACTCACTACATATTTAGATTTGGTCAACCTTTTACACAGACTATTTGATATTAGAGTTTATCCCTCCCACAAGGTTACATAGACTAAAGTAACTTCATACTTTTGTTTAAGATTGAACCTACAGAGCACTGTCCAGATGATAAAATGAATGTAGGCGTAAATCTATGGACTCTGCAGGCGTAAATCTATGAATTGTGCAAAAAAAAAGGAAAATCTATGGACTCTGCAGGTTTCAAAATTTGAGTCCCTAGTTACAGTCCAAAGTCTGCGCATCAATTTGGTATCAGAGCCCAAAGTATTGTGCACAATCTAAAGATCCAAGAGAAGAAGAACGTGATTTGTGAATAAGAAGCAACATGGCCATGAGGATTAGGAACAGAGGTAGAGCTGGAGGAAGGAGACCTGGAGGACCTGGAGGACAGGTTGCACTGGTAGACAAGATTAGGAACCCGACAGCTAGGTTACAAGACCTAGAGATGGCTCAAAGAAGAGGCATTGACATGGGGAAAGTCAGTGATAGAGAAGAGGAGCCACCAGAAGATGAATTGATGGTGGAAGAAGAAACAACTGAAGATAGGTTGATCAGAGCCATTATGAAGGTGAAAACAAAGCCAAAAATGGAGGTTCCAATGTATGAAGGTAATTTGAATGTGGAAGAATTAATTGATTGGATTAATGCATTAGACAAATACTTTGAGTATGAAGGAATTGAAGAAGATGATAAGAAAGTCAAGTATTCCATGACAAGGCTAAAGAAACATGCATCCTTGTGGTGGGATGGAGTGCAAGAAGAAAGAAGGAGGAAAGGGAAGCCAAAGATTAGAAGCTGGGACAAAATGGTAGCAAAAATGAAAGGTAAGTTTATGCCTAAAGATTATCAAGCAAATCTTTTTAAGCAATTACAAAATTTGAAGCAAAAAGAGATGTTTGTAAAGGAGTACAGTGAAGAGTTTTACATGTTGACTATAAGATCAGGTCATATTGAGGATGACATAGAGAAGGTAGTTAGATAGACCAATGGTTTAAAATTTTCCATTCAAGATGAGATTAGTCTTCTCATTCCTAAGACAGTTGAGGGGGCATATCAATTTGCCTTGAAAGCTGAGGAGAAGATTGCGAGATAACAAACATCCTTCTCAAGAGGAAGGGGCAAATCCAATAGAGGTAGAGGATTTCAAGGAGGTAGAAGACAACTGCAAACATCTCATGAAGAAGCCAATAGCTCACAAAGCTCAAGAGGCAGCTATACACCAAGAAGAAGAAGGCCATACCAAGGATATCAAAGAGGAAGAGGAAGATTCATGGAAAAATGCTTTAAGTGCAACAAGTATGCAGGACACAGGGCATATGAGTGTCTAGATAACCCTTCTACCAGCCATGAGAGGGGTGTACATGTGACTCAAGGTGAAGAAAAAAATGAAGAAGTTGCAGCAGCTTATGAAGATACCCCAGAAGAAGGTGAGTCTCTTTTAATGAAAAGAATTTTGTTGAATCCAAATAAAGAAGTTGTAGAACCACCTCAAAGGTAAACATTATTTAGAACCACATGTAAAAGTAAAGGGAAATGTTGTAAGGTCATCATAAACAGTGGAAGTACTGACAACCTTGTGTCAACTTAGATGGTGGAGAAACTAGGCTTGAAGAAAGAGGTACATCCTACACCTTATCAAGTTTCTTGGCTACAAAAAGGACACAAACTCCTGGTAAGTGAACAATGTAAAGTAGATATTCAGATAGGAACATATAAAGATTAGATTTTATGTGATGTCATGCCCATGGATGTATGTCATATTTTGCTTGGAAGGCCTTGGTAATTTGACAGGAAGGCCATGCATGATGGAAGGCAGAATACATATATGTTTGAAAAGGATGGGATCAAGCATACACTCACACCATTGTAAGAAGAGACTGCTGCTATTATAGGATAGAATTCTAAAGTATTGATAGTGAGTGGTAAAGAATTTATACATTGAATGAAGAAAGAAAAGGTAAACTTTGTTGTGATTGGTAAGCCAATGAGTGTAGTCACTAGTACTAAGTTGATTGATTTGCCTTTAGAGATTCAAGATATGTTGAATGAATACATTGACATTGTGGTATATGATTTACCTAATGAGTTACCACCATTGAGAAGCATTAGCCATCACATAGACTTGATTCCAGGAGCAAATCTTCCAAACAAGGCTGCCTACAGGTTGACGCCAAAAGAAAATGAAGAGATCAAACACCAAGTTCAAGAATTCTTAGACAAAGGATTGCTAAGAGAGAGTTTAAGTCCTTGTGCTATTCCCATAGTGTTGAGTCCTAAGAAGGATGGGAGTTGGAGAATTTGTACAGACTCCAAAGCAATCAACAAGATTGCTATCAGGTATAGATTTCCATTGCCTAAAATTGATGATTTACTTGATTGTTTGAGTGGAGCTACATATTTCTCTAAGATAGACTTGAAAATTGGTTACCATCAAATTAGGATAAGAGAAGGGGATGAATGGAAAACAGCCTTCAAGACCAATGATGGACTCTATGAGTGGTTAGTTATGCCATTTGGACTAACCAATGCACTAAGCACCTTCATGAGGCTGATGAATGAAGTACTGAAGGAGTTCACTGGTATGTTTGTGATAGTGTATTTGGATGATATTTTGGTGTTTAGTCAAACTAAGGAACATCATTTGAAACATTTGAGGATGGTATTGAGTAAGCTACATGAGGAGAAATTGGTAATCAATGTCAAAAAGTGCAGTTTTTTGAAAACAGAGTTGATATATTTGGGGTTTGTGATTTCAAAAGAAGGATTGAAGATGGATAAGGAAAAGATTTAGGCTATACTTGAGTGGCATACACCTAGGAGCACATATGAGGTAAGAAGCTTTCACGGTTTGGCTAGCTTCTATAGAAAATTCATAAGAAATTTTAGTGGGATTGTTGCTCCAATGATAGAGACAATCAAAGGTGATAAATGAAACTTTTGTTGGACTAAGGCTACTGATAAGAGTTTCAGATTATTGAAAAAGAAGGTAACTAAAGAACCAATCTTAACCTTGCCTGATTTCAATAAGCTTTTTCACGTAGAATGTGATGCTAGTGAAACTGCAATAGGCGCTGTTTTAAGCCAAGATGGGAAGCCTATAGCATACTTTAGTGAGAAGTTAAGTGATGCTAAGAAGAAGTACTCAGCTTATGATCAATAATTCTATGCTCTTGTATAGGCTTTGAATAAATGGAGGCATTATCTTTTGCCTAGAGAATTTGTTTTGTTCACTAACAATTATGCTTTACAGTTCATTAGCAATCAGAATAAGCTGAATCAAAAGCATGTCAAATGGATTGAATTTTTACAAAGTTTCACATTCACTATTAAGCACAAGAAAGGACAATCTAACAAGATTTTTGATGCTCTAAGCAGGAGAAATCTGATCATGCAGGAGTCTCAAGTAAGTATTTTGGGATTTGAAGATTTGAAGGAGCTATATAAGGAAGATCCAAACTTCAAGGAACCATATGAAGCTTGTATGAATCCAGTGGGGGTTGATAGAAGTCCTTGGATATATTTCATGGTTCAAGAGGGTCTACTATTTAGAGGTAGCCAGCTTTGTATTCCCAAGAGTTCCATGAGAGAGAATTTGTTGAAGGAAAAGCATAGTGGCAGCTTATCAGGACATTTTGGGTAGAATAAGACATTAACACAATTGATTTCTCATTACTATTGGCTAGGTATGGGTACTGATGTCAAGAGATTTTTTGAAAGGTGTAAAACATGCCAATATGCCAAGGGAAGTAGTCAAAACGTAGGTTTGTACCAGCCACTACCCATTCCAAATAGGCCTTGGGATTCAATAAGCATGGATTTTGTACTTGGTTTGCCAAGAACTCAAAAATGCCATGATTCCATATTTGTTGTGGTAGATAGGTTTTCAAAGATGACTCATTTTATTCTGTGTTCCAAAATAAGTGATGTTACTCACATACCTAATCTATTCTTTCAAGATGTTGTTATATTGCATGGATTGCCTAGAAGCATTGTTTCTGATAGGGACACCAAATTTGTTGGAAATTTTTGAAGAACCTTATGGAAGAAATTGGGCACACAATTGAGTTTATGTTTAGCCTATCATCGTCAAACTGATGGCCAAACAGAGGTTGTCAATAGGAGCTTGGGAAATATCTTGAGAAGGTTGGTAAGTATGCATCCAAAACAATGGGATCTTACACTTGCACAAGCTGAATTTGCCTATAATGATTCTCCTAATAGAAGTACAGGATTGAGTCCATTTCAAATTATGTATGGAATGCATCCAAGAGGTGTGTTTGAGTTAGGAAATCTAAGTAGCATGGAGACAAGGAGTGTTGATGCAGAAGAATTTGCCAATGCCATGCAAAATTTGCATGAACGGGTAAAGAAGAAGCTTGAAGAAAACACCATCAAGTACAAGCTAAGGGCAGATCAAAAGAAAAGAGAGGTCAGTTTCAGTATTGAAGACTTTGTTCTTGCTCATCTCAGAAAAGAGAGGTTACCAAAAAGGGAATACAACAAGCTAAAGGTAAAGAAAATAGGACCATGCAAGGTAATAACAAAGTTTTCAAATAATACATATGAAATAGAATTGCCAGAAGTAATTGGAATTTCTCCAGTCTTTAATGTTGCAGATCTATATCCATATAAAGATGGACAACCAGCCAAAGAAATTGAAATAGGGGTAGATGAAGTTATCCAATGGGAGCATCAACTACCAAAGGAAGTGCCAAAAGAGATTCAAAGTATCTTAGACAAGAAAGTAG
>JARHVA010005850.1:357500-475000 GCA_037957365.1 Torreya grandis
CTAGTAGGATGGTTATCTGTCACCTTAATGTGGTGTTTGAGAGAGGCTTCAAGTCATTATAATTGAACATTGAAAGGACCAGCATGAATGGAGATAGATACCCATCACAACTCATTGATCATGGCTTTTGTTGATCATTTTTGGATCTGAGCAATATGTTTCCCATGGTGGTGAATGGAGATGGTGAGTAAAATGGCCTTATTCCACCACTCAATCCATTTGGGGACACATAGGGGCAAAAAAATGAGATTTCATGTCTACTTGATGAGTTTCATCATTCCAACATGACTTAGCATAGAAGTATTAATGATAAATTGATTATGTGGCACATTCTATTACCCCAAAGTCCATTCCACTTTGTATGAAATAGGGGAGTGGTCTGACCAAATAATACCAGAGTGGACATTGACAGGTTGGGCATCAATGCTTGAAAAGGAAAAAATATTTTGTTTTGGAAACATAAAGCAATTGAGCCATTTGAGTATGTGGCGATCCCTAGCTTGATAACTAGACCACATAGACCAAGACATGGGGTTAAATTTCAACCACTATAGGATTGGGTTATTTATTTTTGAAATAATACCAAAAATCACATTCACCAATGCACCAATTCATGGTAAAATCCCTAATTCTATCTTAGGAGTGTTCAATCATATTAAAATATCCACACACTAGCCATGTTGTTATAGGTAGCACATTTGCCAATGAACACAAAAGCATGGAGTGGCTAGGGCCATCATTAAGTGCATATATTTTGAGAATGCCAAATAGATGAAAATCAAAGTTAAGAATAATCCAAACGTCCCAATGTGAAGGGTCCTACCCCACGGAATCAATACTAGGGGAAACTAAAATACAAGCATTACCACATCTCGCCTCATGAAAGGTGGTGATTTGGGTGGCATCATGCCAAACGCTTCTTGAATATATCTAAAGGAGAAGGACAAACACTTTAACTTCATATAAATAGATAATATCTAGAAAACCAATCTGCTAACAAGTAGAATGCACAGAGTATTTATAAGTAGACTCTGAATGACCCTTAACATTTTATGATAACACATTTGTAGGAAAGGGCCTTGCATCTGAAGATCTCCCTATCCATCCTCAATGTCTTCCAACACTACAAAGCCACTGTACTAGTGAGGACGTGAATTTCTATCAACAACATTGAAGTGGCATTTGTCTTCGTGTTCCTTAGGAGGGAAGTTTACGCCTATAATGTGGGTTGCAAGACTATTAAGAGGATTCATTGGTTGAGAGAACCTCAACCATAGGCATCATACTATTTTTTTAAATTGGAGAAATTCTATGAAGGTTAGAAGGAACTAGGATGGTAAGGGATGATGGACAAGTCCCCTGAGAGGGTTCGATAGCTAGTGAAGAATCATCCCAAGGTGGCATCTGGGGTAGGCATTGTGTTTTAGGTCCTGATGACCTTTTAAGGGGCATTGTGGTCTAATCATCACCTTGATCTATTGGTTTGGGTTTCTAGGTCTAAGGAGATGTCTGATGGGGATTGGGATGACCCATGCGAGGATAATCCTTGATGAGGTGGTCTGAACACTGATCATGGAAAAAAGCGTCGGGAAGGTTAAAGTAAACAACCTTTTACAACAACTGGGTCTCCACAACTTGAATCTCTATAAACTCTTTTAGTTCCTTGGAAAGGTCAACCTATACATAGACCTACCCACTTATTAGGGCGGGGGAAAACCACCTATCTAGCTCAATCATAACAACATGTCCTATGGGTGTAACAATTTGGGGTATCAAATCATATCACTAAATAGGTAGACTATGAAGCTCAACCTAAACAAAGACACAAAGGGCAACATTGTTAGAAAATTTAAAGTCACAGGACTAGGTAGATAGAATCATAAGCTTGTTATGAAGGAACCAAACATTGGACATAACAAGAATAAGTTTTGTCTTCAATGGCTCCTTGAAGGTAAATAAGAAAAATACCATGCTAACATTCCCTTTTCGTGAGATATGCATTCCTAAAGGCTCCCAGTGGTTACAAAGCCAATTATGGAGGTAATTCTTCGAGACGATACATCCAACAAAGTGAGCAATACCAAAGCAAGTTTGATACTATTTACAACATTGCTTAACAACTACAACAACAATGCTTACTTCTAAAATGGATGGGGGTTGAGGGATTACCTAATCGTTGTCCTTCAAACTAAACTTCTGAGCTTACTTGTATGCAATTAGCTCTGACTCCTACATCAACATATGTAGTAGAGCATAGAGAAACCATAAATAAGGGGCCTAACTACCTGATTAATGTACCACTACCCTAGAAAATCCCATGGAACAAGTGATTTGAGCAAGGTGAATCAAGAAAATAAGCAAGAGAATGCAAACCTAACCTTTAATTATATTTTAAAATATTTGATATAAAATATTAATATAAATTTAATTAGGTAAAAAAAAATATAAAGTAGAATAATAATAAGGTGTGAAATATTTTAATGCCATACCATGAACGTAGTATGTTATTTAACACATCCACTTTTGAATTAAAAAATCATGATAAAATAAGAATAATACCATCTAAAATAAAATTTTAATTTAATTAAATAAAATAATTTTAAAAAATATAAAATTTCGCACTAACTTTTTGCTCAAGTCAATGGTAACATGACTATTTACACAAAACTACAAAGGAATTTTTTTAATTGAGGATCATGGATACTAAATGTTCCCTTTACATCGATTGACATGTGTGTTTCCTTCATTGGATGGTCCCACTTTTGACAGCTTAAAATCTACTATTTTGGCTACCATCATTTCACTTAATATCGTATTGGACGATTTGATATCTCTCTAAATTTTGCGAGGTTTGCTACCAGTATGCTGGTACTCCAATCTAGGTTATTAAAATAACTAATATTATTACACATATTACAAATTGATGTATGGCTTCTGTTGTATGTATCGAGGAAGATATTTACAGGAAGCTGTGTTTAACAAAGTGCTTAAGCCTTTTTTCCTGCTTTGGCACAGATGATCCTGGTAGCATAAAACCATATATCATATGTATAAAACTGAACGTATAAAGTTTATACGTAAAAAAACTATCTGGGAAAAACCGTATAACGAAGGTTCTAATCATATTTTTCCATTATAGGGGCGCTTATTTTCCAATGTCTGATCATATTTAATGCCTGCCTGGGAGTTTTTGGTCCAGTGTTTAAGTTTTTATTTAGCGTTAAAACCATCTAATATTTTTGAAGTTTGAATGAAGTTTTAAAAGAATATTAATGGTACTGAGGTCGAAAAGTATTGAAAATCATTTGTTTTGTATGACATCATATATGAGTTCATGGCTTTTCAGTCTAACATTCGAGGAACACGCAGCAAGTAAAACCGCCTCAGGTAGCAGGACAACGTGTGTCATGGCCTTTGATCTCCAGCGAGCATTTGTCACAAATGTTCACAATATTCCTGCAGCTATAATATGAGATATTAATATTGCCATTATTGGAAACCACACACTCTACAGTAACATAATAATAATAGAATGTAATAATAGAGATAATCAGATAAATAAAATCCTTAACATGTGTAAAGTAAAATATAAAATTGATGTGATAAAATTTTAATAAAGGTAAGAAGACATTTATAGTGTAAGATATTAAATTTTATTAATTTTAAGATTAATAGATTATATATTAATTTATTGTGTAAGTTACATGCGAAATTCACAAAGATAAATATATATAATTGACAAAGTATCATTAGGATTCTTCCTAAAATACAGTGGAAAAATATCATTACAACTTTTCTTATAAAAATACAATTCAATGAAATACATGTTACTACAAACAAGAGTTTGACTCTTTATCTTGTTACATCTTTAGATCCTCTGTCACAATAGTGTGGGGCATTTCCCCCATAGACATACCGTATCGAGATATGGGCTACAAATCATATCACACAATGATCCAAATTTTAACTTTATTATTACGTATCTAACAACTACACCTTCCATTTCACATTAGAATAAGCAAGTGTAAATGACTTTGATCAAATGCAAAAATATATTTTAAATATACAGGTATACATTCCTTCCTTTGTATTTAAGGAGAACAGGGAGCCATGAATAGAACAACAATTACTCTATCATTTTTTAACTTCGCTCTCACGTAGTATACCTGGGAAGCAGTTTAAAATTCATGATATATAGAATTTTTATGTTGAATTGTTTGAGGGACTCTACACCATTTGGGAAAAGTTGTGCCTGCAAAAAATAATGGTAAGGGTGGAGTTCGGGGGTGCCTTTTATAGTGATTGTTATAATTATTTTTAATTTCGTATTGCTTCTTTTTTCTTTTTCTCTTTTTTTTTTTTTTGGGGAATACAAATGTTTTTTTTTCCCTTCTTTCATATTTTCACTTCTGCTTTCTGAAAGCTAACGAAATCATCATTTTCCTTATGATACGAATCTGTTATGTTACTGGCTTTGAATCTTCATTGGAAGTCATGGGTTCAAAGCACGTAAATACATGAGTAGGTCATTCATTTTGTGGAATTCTATTAAAGAACATCAAAATTTTCTATTGAAATTCCAAAAAAATAATTGTTTTCTTGCTTAATAAAGTTGATTTTTTATAATAAAATGTTGGCGTTTATGACATCATAAAAATTAGATATGAATTTTTTTATAATTATTCCCAAATTGTGATAAACTCGATAATCAGATTTATATACCAATAATCAACCAAATATCTGAAATTAAATGGAAAAATATTTACATCTCCACGTTCCACACTTAAATTGTTAAGAGCTACCTTGAAGGTGATGAAATTCTCTTTAACAATCCACACTCCATCATTATTAAACTAAGGGACACCCTTTTTGAAGATTATAGGAAATGTATGAATATCACCCAAGACCATTACATTAGTCCTAATTAGCAAACCCAGACATGTGTTTGGTGCCATGTTTAAGCTTATATGCAACAACTTAGGTTTTGTCAGGATTGGGACTTAGTTTTTGAGAGATGAAGTGAGAGTGAGTTTTTCTATATCCAGTGTTTCAATACGAGCATAATTATGGATATAAAATGCAAATACATATTTTGAAAGGAATAAAATGACACAAAAAAGAGGTCAAACTTCCGGAGGTCATATATATATATATATATATATATATATATATATATATATATGTTTGAACCCATCTGCATACCAAAACGATCTACTCAAAAACTTCAATATAGTCACAATCTTCCTTTTCAATTATGACACATTTTTCATATTTTATGGATGCCAGACATAACTATTTGAGGGTCTAAATTTTCAAATTAATATTTTTTTTGTATATTTTCAAATACTTAGAAATTATCTATTTTTTTAACAAAACTTTAGCTTTAGTTAAAATTTATCTAATAGGTTAATTTTAGAGTTTACTTTATTTTTTTAAAAAATTTAGAGTTGTGTGCTTGCATGCGAAAGTTATTAAAAATAGTAGGTCAAGCTTGATTTATTTTTAGAGTTTTAAATTTTGGATGTCAATTCCAATTCTGAGATGAGCTATATTTATGTATGGTTTGTAATTATTTAAATTATTCAATATAAGTCAATAATTTCTATTGTTTAGAATCTTTGTCTATTGGTAATTAGATTGTTTTGATAGTATTCTAGTTCATTATTTAGTATCAAAATAAATTATAATCTTGGATGTCTAAGAGATAGTGAAAGGACAAGGAGAAATCACTCAGATGAACTTAATTATGTAAGGTTTGTAAAAACAAGCAGAATAATTAACTAAGCAGAAGATGATGTAGAAGATGAAGAACAAATTTTGCAATAGTAGTATAAAAAACAACTTCCATCAATGGAAGAAAAGATGGTTAGAGATATAGAAGGAAGGAACAAAGAAATCAAGGCTAACGTTCTAAATTATGGTGGAATATTATAACCATAGGATTTGATACATTGGATGCATAGTATGGATAAGTTTCTTTACTGGAGAACTATGAGAGAAAATAAGAGGGTGAAGTTTGCATGCATAAAATTGAAGTGTCACGGAATTATTTTTGTGGGATGATCAGTAGAAATAAAGACATGGAAAAGGTAAAGAGGAGATTAGTTTGATTTAAAAAAATCAAGAAGAAGGTGAGAAAGAAATTTCTTCGTATGGATTATGAACAAACCCTATATAGAAGATTTCAAAATTTGAGAGAGAAGGATCACAGTACACAAGAGTATATAAATGAGTTTTACAATCTTTTCATATGCATGGAGCATAATAACATAAAAGAGGAAATGTATTTCAGGTATGTAAATGGTTTGAAGTTTTATATTAAAGATGAATTAATCATGCATATAATAAATTTCATGGAGGATGCTTATTAGTTAGCTTTGCAAGTAAAATAAAAAATAGAGAAAATTTTAGAAAAATGTCCACTGAGCTAAGAAGAGGATAATATCTTTTAATAAGGGGATGAGGTAAATTTAATACAAATAGAGGTGGGTTTAATATCACTAGAGGAGAATCATCACATGGTCCATAAAGATAATAAGATAAAAATAAGGGTTTCAAAACCAACAAAGGGAAAGAGGATTTTAGAGATGATGAAGATATGATGGTCATAGAGGATGGCTTCCAAATCAACATAGGTATTTGCTTGTTACAGATGTAGAGAAGATTGACATAGAGTGTTTGAGTGTCTACACTACCAATATCAATAAAGGAGGCAAGAGGATCGTCCAAGAGTGAATTTAGTTGAAGCTAAAATAGAAGAGAAAAATATTGAACTTGTCACAACAAATATTGGTTAAAATCTCATGATGACAAGAATAATGATTACTCTATGGACATAATATATGTAGAATAAATATGGTGGTGATGAATTTATATGAACAAATATATTTTGAATATGGTGTACTTCAGGAGGTAAGATATGCAAGGTAATTATACGTGGTGGTAGTTATGAAAATATGGTTTATAAAGATATGATTGAGAAACTAGAGTTGCAGTGTGAAAAGCATCTTAATACTTATCATATTTCATGGTTTAAGAAAGAGAATGAAGTTATAGTGGATAAAAGGTGCTTAATCATGTTTTCTATAAGAAAAAATTACAAATATGAAATATGGTATTATGTAATACCAATGGATGCATGTCATGTATTATTAATAAGGCCATGGGAGAATAATAGAAAAATAGTTCATGATGGAGGAAAGAATACATATAGTTTCTACAAAGGTGGTATGAAGGTAGTTTTGTTACCTCTTAAGGAGGGGAAATCTAAAATCATGCTAACTACAAATGAATTTATAAAATATATTAATATGACAAGTTATTCTTACGAATTAGTAGTGAAGAAATAAGACATATAAGTGGTGCAAATACTAGCATAAGTAGAGGTATTGTTGAAGTAATATGAATATGTTATTCCTGATGAGTTACTAGATAGTTTACCACCAAATAGATATAATCATCATTATATTTATTTGATTCTAGGATTATCTCTATCCAATCAGGTAGCTTACAAAATGAGTCCAACAAAACATACAAAATTAAATAAGTAGGTTATTGAATTCATGAGGAAGGGTGTAGTAAGGGATAGCATGACTCCATGTGTAACACTATCGTTGATAACTCCAAATAAATATGGAGGGTGGAGGATATGTGTCAATCATATAGTAAATAGTAAAAGTATAATAAAGTACAAGTTTTTAATACCTTGTTGAAATGATATGATGGATGTTCTTGTAGGTGAAAAATATTTTACCAAATTTTATCTAACAAGTGAATACTATCAAATTAAAATTCATGATGGAAATTAATGGGAAAAAAGTTAAATATAAGATTTTTTGTACATGGGTGGATGGTGATATGATTTGGGTTATGTAATTTACCTATAACATTTATGAGGGTTATGAACACAATACTGGATACTATGAAATTAATATTCATGATGGAAATTAATGGAAAAAAAATTAAATACAAGATTTGTTGTATATGGGTGGATGGTGATATCATTTGGGTTATGTAATTTACCTATAACATTTATGAGGGTTATGAACACAATACTTAGAGAAATGCAATGATAAGTGTGTGGTGCTTTATTCTTATGGTATTCTAATATTTATGGAAACTAAATAAGAGTACATACAACATTTGATAATGGTATTAGAATTGTTGAGAAACTATCAGCTTTATGAGAATTTGAAGAAGTACATGTTTATGTAGAATGGTTTCATATTTTTTAGATTTGTAGTTTCGAAAAATGGTGTATGAATAGATGAACAAAAAGTAATGATAATTCTTTAGTGGCATATCCGAAAGAGCATCATAGATGTAATAAGTTTCCAAGGTTTAGTAACTTTTCATACAAATTTTAGTAATAGTTTTAGAAGTCTTGTTACACTAATAACAAATTATATGAGAGGAATATAATTTTGATGCAAATGGGTAAAAAAAATAGCTTTGAGTTGTTGAAGATGATAATTAAAAGGAAAACATATTTTAGCATTATCTAATTTTATCAAAGTGTTTGAGGTTTATTGTGATGTCTTATTTATGGTAATTGGTGTCATGTTCAATCAAGAAGTGAAGCCAATAGCATATTTCAGTGACAAATTTAATGAAGTGTGAACAAAATATTCTACATATGATGTTGAATTTTATGACATTATACAAGCATTAATATATTAGAGGCATTACCTAGTGCCTAAAAATTTTGTCATAGTTACATATCATGAGGTTTTGAAGTATGTTAACACTCAAAATAAGTTAAATAGTAGGCAGATAAAGTGGGTGTTTTTATTGCAAGGTTATACTTTCATGTTGAATCACAAATCAAGAAAATAGAATCAGGTAGCTAATGCTTTCATCAGGTGGGTTGGTTGACATCTATTATGGTGAGTGAACTATTTGGATCGGAATTTATTAAAGAAGTATATAATATTGATCTATATTTTGGCAAGATAGTTGAGAAATGCAAGAATCCATTGATAGGTGATATAGATAATGTTTATGAAGAGTATATTATGTAAGATGATTATATATTCAAAGGAATATAATTATGTATTCTAATTGGGTCTCTAAGAGACAATATTATAAGATAATTTCATAGTAGTAGTTTAGATAGATGGTTTTTTAAGATAAAGTCAATAAATTAAGTGGAGGATAAGTATTTATATCCAAATATGACTAGAGATGTGACAAGATATGTGGGAAGGTGTAGGATATGTTAGGTGGAAAAATCATATGCACATAATATACGGTTGTACATCCCATTATAATTTTCTGAAGGACCATGGTTAGATTTGAGTATAGACTTTATATTAGAATTACCAAATACACAGAGAGAGAATGATTTATTTTTTATTATTTTAAACATGTTTTCTAAGATGGTTCATTTTATTGCATATAATAAAACCAATGATGGCACTAGGGTTTTAGAACTATTTTTTAAGTATATTGTGAGATTGCATGTTTTTATAAAAAAGTATTACATCATATAGGGACAAAAAATTTATAATTCATTTTTGGAGAACTTTGTGGACTTGGCTTTATCACAAGATGAGTTTTTAGATAATACTTTAGTGAAAAAATTAACACTAAAATCAGTATTTCAAATTGTTTATGGTATAAATCCGATGAGTGTTTTATATTTTTTATAGTTAACAATTACAAAATGGGTTAGTGATGATGTATAAGCATTTTTCATAATATATTAAATAGTTACAAGAAGAAGGAAAAAATAAAATTGTAGAGAAGTAATGAAAAGTATAAAGTAATAGAAGATGTAAGAAGAAGGCCAAAAATAATTGAATAAAGATAGTTAGTGATTGCCTACTTGAGTAAATAGATATTTACAAAAGACACATTTAACAAGTTGAAGTACAAGAAAATTGGATGGTGCAAAATTATGAAAAAAAATAGTTACAATGCTTATTATGTGAGTTTACTAAAGAATTTTGATATCTCTATAGTAGTTTATGTTTATTAATTATATTATTTACATGGAAAATATTATCAATGTGAAGAAGATGAAATAATATATTGAAAGTAATAGGTGCCAAAGTAGAAGAAGAAAAAGATAGTGCAGGTTCTAGATAAGAAGATAGTAAACAGAAGGCAAAGAAGTTACGATAGCCATTTAATATAGTGGGAAGGATTAAAATAGAAGAAAAACACTTGGATTACATAATGAGAGATGAAAAATATTGATAAGAATAAATTATAGCACTACAATGAGAACTATTGATGAAGAAAAAATAGGCCAACTTTTGGAGGCCATAACTTTTGACTCGTAACTTCCTTTGAGCTCTTTCACATGTCAAAGCAATTATCTACAAAATTTCATTGCTTCTCTAAACCATTTTTTCCCCTTGGAGGTATTTTACATATCATTTTAAGGCCAAATGTGACCATCTGAGGGTCAAAAATTGTAGTTTTTTAAATTTTTGGGGGATTTTTTATTTTTAGAAATTGTATATTTCTATGACTGGACATGATCATCAGTTTAAATTTATTTCAAAATAGTTTTAGAGATGCATGTACTTGCATGTGAAACTTACTAAAAATAGTAGCTGATAAAAATAGTTTTATTTTTTTTTTAAATTTCAATTTTTTTAAATTTTTTCATGGCAACTCTCACTTGGAGTTCAAGCTTATTTAATCATGGTTTGGGTTGTAATTAATGGAATCCAATCAATAAAAATCAATTCTTAGTAGTATTTCAGACCTTGGCCTATTGGCAATTTTATTGTTTTGATAGTTTTTTGGTTCATTAGCAACTCGTAGGAACTAAATTGTTTTCAAATTAAGGAAAATGATATCTAAAAAGAGGTGAAACTTTCTAAGGGCATAAATTTTGATTTTTAGCTTTGTTTCAATCCATCTTTGCACCAAAACTAACCATCTAAGGGAGAAAAATTGTAGTTTAATTTTCTTTGAATGGTATTTTCTAAATTTATAAATTTTCTAATTTTTAAAATTCATTTAAAATTCATCTCCTATGTTAATTTTAAAACATAGTTTATTTTTTGATATTTTTAGAGCTATGCACATTTTCATTCAAAAATTACTAAAAATAATAGCTACTAAAAATAGCAAGTTGAGTTTTATTTATTTTTAGATTTTTAAGTTTTACATGTTAAATCCAATTATAAGTTGAAGTTTATTTATATATAGTTATTAATTATTTCAATTATTCAATATAAATCGATACTGATTATTCCTCATAATATTTTCTTATTTACAATTTTGTTATCCTGATAGTATTTTGTTTCATTAATATATATATATATATATATATATATATATATATATATATATATATGCGCATATATATATGTGGATATATGTGAATGCAAAATTACTAATTGAAAATTATTAAATCCAAATTAATATACCTTCCCTAATTTAAATAATTCATTAAACTTTATTTTTTATATAACATAATTAAAATATAAACTTAAATTAAATCAACTAAAAACCATAATTATAAACAACGTTATATTGAGTATATATATATATATATATATATATATATATATATATATATATTATATATTATCAAAAACATATATTTCCATGGCATCAAATATTACATATTTATTTATCAAAATAACTCTCATTTTATTGAAACATCCTTTCTTTCATGTTTATTTACAAAAATCTTTTACCCATTTTTTCTTAAATAGAACTCTTATTATAAATTTATATAATCATTATATAACTCATAAAGTGTTTAAATTCATCCCCACAAAATTGAAAATGATATTATTACCATATTTTATCTACCACATAATTACAACAATTATTTACCCTTATTTTCTATATAACATAATTCAAATATAAATTTAAATTAAATGAACTAAAACAACATTATAATGAGTGCATTTATATATATGAATTAAAAAAATGGATGAAAATTGTAAATATTATTGAAAACATATATTGAGACAACATCGAATATTACATAATTATTAATGAAAATGAATCTCGTTTTATTAAATACCCTTGATTGTGTATATTTACAACAATCTTTTACCCACATTTCCTTAAATAAGTGGAACACTTGAAACCCTTATTATAAATTTATATAATTATTGTATAACTCATAGAGTGTTCAAATTCTTCCCCACAAAATGGAAAATGTTATTATTAAAATATAAAAACACTCTATTTTACTTCTTGGATGTGTTAGAGAAGTATGTGTAAATAATAATGTATTAAAATATATAAATTTTATATAATACCCTGATCTTTCTTCTATAACTTTAAGTTGTACATTTGAACCTTCGATATGGTCTTACCTCCTTTCACATCAACAAGGTTGGAGTCACCATGAGCCACCTTGAAGTGAATTGGGCATATTGTCAACATGGTATGGATCGTTCCTCTGAGTCTTCCTCATTATCACTCAACCCATAGAAATCATATTCCACATTAAGTATCTCTAAATCTCAATTACGTACATAACCATCAACAATACTTTAGTATAAATTAGGATTGTAATCAATGAAATGATGGTATTGGCATGTGCATTCTTTTATTTTTTGATATTACAATCCAAGATATATGATATTCACTCTTCTCTAAAAGCAAGGCATTATTTCTATCTTTTATTTTGTAATTATGTCTTACACTTAAATGGATGCCTCCACAAATTATAAATTTATATAAACAAACAAAATTAATAATTAAAAAAACAATAGAAAATTCTAATCAAATGCAGTATAATGATATTATAGATTTTTAAAATTCAATGATTATAAAATGAAAATGAAAAATTAAACTAAATATTTTAACGCATTCGACTTTATAAATTAATTTATTTTGTGAAATCTTATTTGAAATTAAATCAATTAAAAAAATTAACTACACAATTCAATAATATTAGAACATCTTATAATTTAACTTTATATTTGATTTGGTTTCTTGTTAAAGCATATTTGATGCAAGCCTTTATACCATCATGTTTCCTCTTTCTATATTGACACTACAAATTTCAAGTGAGGTATTTTGTGTACATCATGATACAATGTTGAATATAGTTATCATTTCATTCCAACTTTGTTGATAAAATGTTGAATATATGTTATCATTTCATTCTAACTTTGTTGATAGAAAATTTTGAATATATGTTATCATTTCATTCTAACCTTAAATGAGATAAGAATTTTTTGAGCTTAATGGCCCAATAAAGAGGTGTCAAAGTTATCCAAATTCGATAATACCTCCTTTTGTGCCAATTTGCATTACATCTTATCACGAATGTTTTCAATGGTGGACACGGGGATTCTACGGGCCATTAAATTCCATCACATACTTGCAATATGGCAACATGTTTGAGTTGACCAATGCTAGACACTAGAAACCTGGACCGTAAGATGTACATATTCCAATTTGAAGGGATAATACGTGTTATCCATTGCACAAATAATAATTTAAAATATGTTTAAGTATGCCAATTATTTCAGAGATTAAATAATATTACTACCTTTCTCATCATCACAAAATATCTACTAATAACATAAATATATCAAACAAATTATTTGAGTACTTATGTTCATTCTATCAATGGAATTTTTATTTTTTTAAGAATCAAAACATAATATTATTTTTTTAACAAAAATACTTTCAATAAATTATATATCTTGTTATAATTTTATAATGAATACATGCATTATTTAAAAAAATAAATAAAAAATGAACAAAGTGATTGAAGAAGTAAAACTAATTTTATCAAAAGAAAAAATTAAAAAAAAAATAATAGACATTTTAATTTGAATTACCTTAAGCAACCTTCTGAATTTTTTAACTATATTTTTTTAAAATATTACATCTCTACATTTCAAATGATCCAATAATATTTTAAAATGTTGTACAAAAACAATATCAATTTTTTTTATCATCTCTTTTTAAAAACAGTACTCTTTATTAACAAATTGGTCATTTTGTTTTTGAATTTCATCTAAGTTTTTGTTTATATATTTATACAACACAAGCATTATGATAGTCCAATGTTTAGAGTGAAAAATATCAAGTTTACAAATATTTTTGTATGTGAAAAGAGTATTTTTTTCTATAAATTTAATTATTAATATAATTGTTTCAATACATATAAATTATATATTAACATTAAAAATTGTTCAGTTTTCTACTGTGTGTTGTGGTTATGTCTCAAATATAAATAAATGATGTTGTATTGTCTACCATTAAGAAAACTAACTATATCAAATTTATTTTGTAAATTGATCTCTTTTAAATACAATATATTTTATATTTTGAAATCTAAATAGTATATTTAAACATTATAAATTTATATTAAACATATTTAAATATAAGATCTACTATATGAATAAAATAATTCTAAATTTAAAATTAAATTTTTATTTAAGTTAAATTAATCATGACATTTTTGTTATTGCGTGTTTTGTTTCTTCATCGTGACCAGGCTTTTTTTTCAGGTTTACACATTCACAAAACTTACATTCAACATCTTGCATGTGAATGTCTAATGCATCTTTACCGTTCACCTAACAAAAAGGAAAAAAGTAATTTATATTAAAGAGAAGGATGATTCAATTCACATCATGAAGCTCATAACTACCTAAAATTTTAATAAAAATAAATATAAAACTTATAAATATTAATAAAAATATATATAATTTTTACATAACTAATTAAAAATAATAATTAATCTTTATAAATTATCTGATAATGATGGTCCATCTTCGCGTGGTAAAAAAAATGAGGTTTCAATATTTCTCGAGCCTTACTTATCCTCACATCAAACTATGGTTTCAACATTTCAAAACATCGCTTCCAAATTATGATTTGAGGTGTTTCTTCTGATCAACTCTAGTTATAATATTAAAATTATGATATTTGGTATATTGAGCATGATAATTTAGATTATAATGTTGTGGGATTTTTATAAACATAATCTCTAAAAAAACTATGATGTCCCTCTGCTGACTAACCAACCTGATTTCTTCAACTCATGCGTTTTTTCAACACATGTTTTTAAATCATTCGGACAAATATCATATAATTGCCACACTGGTCAAGAAAATACATGTTTAACATCCCATATGATTGTACATGTAAATTATGGGAGAGAGGAACTTTAGGCTGTCCAGAAATTTATCCTTCTGCACACATGACAAAATTGACATATATTAATTCAAAATTTGAGCAAGGCGATTATTTCTCAGACTTGCTTAGTTCTTATATTTTAAGAATTTATTTACAAGTTTATACTATTTTGTTCTGTAGGATTATTATGAAAACTCTTATTGAAATAATATATATTTTGTGTATATTTTATATAATTGATAGTAGTTTTTGTGGTTTTTATTTGTCTATTCTCTTTGTTTTATTTTGCTATTGCAGTTTATCAGGTCCATATTTGAATTTAAATTTTTGGATTTTTTTGGTACTCTCTTTATTTTATATTTCTTTTTTTCTAATATAATGATAATTTTGTATTTATAAAAATAGGTAATCGTCACACTGTTTATTTTAATACATCATTTTCATTTTGTATTGTGTATTTATTTTCCACATTTTCTGTAAAAAAATATTTTATACATTAAAAGTAATGATACTTAAAGACATTAAAATTAGATTAATAAACATAATTAATTTAATATAAAAATTCTCTTGTAAAAGCAATCCCACACTAATAAATAAATGTCATTATTGTACTTGAAATATGGGATGAAAACAAAAGATGCATTTCAATTCATCAACACGTACATCGTTGGATAGCCAAAAGGATATTAACTTATAGTTATTTAAGGATCTCAAATTACTCTTTAGATTAAGTTATGATAGAGTACTAAGTGTTAACCCCTAATCATTTCCTAGAGCTGATCAAAGCTTCCAAACGAAAATTTTGAGCACATATAACAATTTTCTACGTGCACGATTTATATCTTCGCTTGGTGTGACATGAATAACACGCCCTCAACACTAATTGTGCCTGGGAACAAGCAGTTTTTTCACAAGGCATGAGATAATAACTCAACATTTAAAGTAACTTTAAGATTCATTGCGAAAGATAGATCACGCCTTCTCCTTGATCGCCTTCACACAAGATTAATGTGATCACTTAGAAATGATTTAACACTCAAGCTAAAATCATTTTGGATTTTATTTAAATATTGAGGCCTAAGACAGCTGGGAAACCTTAAAAGCTTCTACAAAAGCTGTGGAGGGACTACTGTCATGTCAATCTACGCAAAGGAATATTAGCCAAGGCTTAACCCAAACTGAGATAGGTGCACACCATGTGACATGAGATAAGCATCTATAAGCTAGAGTGATTAGGTTTGGATCCGCGCTAACTATAATATAAAATTGACATAAGGGATAGTGGCCAAAGCTCGGCCCAAGTTGAGATGGATGTGTACCATGTGGCATCAAATCAACATATAAATTAGATGCATACTCATGGTGCTTAATCTAGTGATGCCCATTATAGCTAATAAAGCTTTGGCCTTACTTTAAAAAAAATTAAAAATTAAAGGACACAAGTATTAGTTGCACCTAGCGTGGTGAAAAGGCTTGACTAATTAGGCACATATACACACAAAAATAATATACAATTTTCGTTAAAATATTAATCGTTTATGACATCTAAAGCCTAGCTTGTTAAACAAATATCCTATAAACAACTTTAAACTATGTTAGTCTCTTAGGGTTATAACTATTCAATAGCTTGATTAACTCTAGCAACATCCACTACTTATTTTACATATTTTTCTATATGATTATATTTGTTTGTGGCTTCTGTAGGTTGCTTATTAATTCATGTGCCTCGATAATAAGCTTATTTATTGAGGAATGGTCTTCCTTACATTAAATTGTAAAACTAGTTAAGAATTCAACAGAGGGCATCGTCTATGGCTAAAAAATATTATCTCCCTTATGTAAATCAGTAACTGGATTTTTAATTGGTATTTTTTTATATTTAATTTATTTTATTGATAAATTAGTTCATTATTAATAAGATTGTTTTAGTGGTTTTATATTTGAGTTGGTTTAATGGTGAAGGAGTTGTGCTCTTGAAAAAAAGGTCACAAGTTCAAATCCTATAAAGAATTTAAGTTTCTTTGTGGAAATAAAAAAGTATTTAAGGTCAATTCCAAATATAAATTAGTTGGTGTTCTAATTTCAACTAAAATGATACGCTTTTCACATCCCGAGTTGAGAAAGGAATTAATAGCCTTAATCATTCGCCATGTAAAAGGAACGTATTAGGTGGATTTGACCTTAAGGCCATATGAACATATAATAGAAAGCCCAAAAGTGCTTCCACTCATAAGTTGTCGATGGTCTTAGAAATTTTTAAAAGGCTATGAATTATTCCTTAAGCTTGTCAAGAATTCATTCCTTAAGCTTGACAAGTTGCATTTGATTACAGATTGTAGCTAAAGCTCTTTTATGCCTATTTACATGGCCTTTCAGTAAGATAGTTAAGGGATTTCCTACTAAAATATTAAGGAGGGCTCTATTGGTTCCCATTTGTACACCTCTACCACTTGGCCTTGCACACTTGAAGAAAATGGCAAACAAAGATGAAAAACTTGCTAGTGTGTCATTATAGAAAGGGAATGGTTTGGCATCTAGAAGGGACTAGATGTAGAAAATGACTGAGAGTTACCAACAAAGGATATGGTTAGCTCCCTACTATTTTTGGCTCTACTTGAACCAATGTGAGAGGACCTATGGGATAGCTTCCTCACATGGAGAGATTTTGAAATTCAACCTCTATAGGGATGATTGGCACGAAGAGACATAAACATGGTTAGGGCACAATGAAAGTTGTTGAATCCAGCTAGAGAGGGTTGTCACATAGAATTAGTAAATACTCTAGGTCACATACAAGCTACTAAAGACAGATGTGAAAGTGATTTCAATCTTCATTCTAAAGAATTTTCAACAACTACTGGCTGAAAAAAACATTGCAATACTGGTATTTAAAGCACAAAATGTAAACACATGTTAGGTATGCACTATTTCATGTATTTATATGTAAATAAAACTTATTATATGCAACAAGGGTGTGTTATTTATAGGGTAGGACATGGTAAGATGGTTTGATAGTAATAATAAGAGGCAGGTGTGCTGAGGGTTTTCAAATAGTAGAGACTCTTGTATATTTATAACAACACTTATTATAAAGATGCATAAAAAATGAAATTCAAGCTAATGAGAACTACCAAGAGTAATTTACATCCATTGGTACCAATATACTTCAAATATCCAAATGATCCTTGAAACTCTAGAACATACACTGAAACTAGAATCTCAAATACTTTTTCCTTCTAAATTCATGAATCCAGGGTGCCCTAATGAGGTATTCAAAAAAATATTTCTAAATATATATATAGAAAAGGGTTTATAACTCATATCTATGCCCAAGATGACAACCATACATAAGCACAAAGCTATTTATCCAATCAACATAGTATGTAAAATATCTCATTGCATTTCATTAATAAAAGAAAATAAAGAACCACAAGTATTCTCCATTATCTTGAAAAGAGATCTTATATATATCAGAGTTTTAAAATACTAGCATGGGTACAAGCATAGTGGATTTGTTCCATGTTGGACTGGGAAGACATATATGCATCATCTCAGATCTTGTTAATGGCCATACAACTATAACCACCTTAACAAGAGAGGCAAAACACAGACAACAGTGATCCCAAAAATTTGTAGACCCTAGACTTGGAGAAAAACAAAGACCCACAATAATGACCAACCTTTTACTAGAGAATAAAACCCCCTATTTATACTTTTTACACCACCTTCAAATCTAAGATTATAGGTTTCAATTTGCAAAGTTACAAAACAACCCTCCAAATTTTGCTAAGATGCTCTTAGTTGTAAAATATTCCTTGCCATGCCTAAAATCTTAATCCATTTGAAATAAAAACCACTGTTCTAATTACCTATAGAAGGAATGATGAATATTTGTAACAAAACCTTTGATTTCATGACTTGAGATGACCTTTTACATGATCTGAAAGGTGACTTTTGTGGTGAAGGTAGTAAAATTTTCATCCTCATGTGTAACTACCTATATATGACCTTGACCACTTACTTGCATAGCTAGAACCTCTTAGACAACTGTCTTTCTTCTTGTGAATGCCAAAGAGAGCCCATTACCTTATGATGATTTCAATGGAATGCTCTATTTTTTGTAGAGGTAGAAAATGATCTATGATCCATCTAGAAAATATGCTTTGAAATAGCCTAGAAACTCTCTTATGTACTATGATTTCTTTCTAGTCTATGAAAGACCCATCAACTTTAGCTCCTAAGCCAAAGTTTTCCATATATTGACACATGGCCCTTTACATCAAGTCCATCTAGGCAATCGTGAGGCTCCAATGTGAATAAACCACTTAATTGGGTCAATTTGGATATGTGTCACATTATCATGGCATCTTAAAGGGAGATCAAATACCCATCATTGATACTTTAATAAGTCTTCAGACATTGACTTCATTGTAGGCCACTAATCTTGACTTGGGTCTTTGAGATCTTGCCACTTGTCAATTCTATGGGTTCTCTCTATTTTTTTCATTGTTTGGATGCTATTACACTATGTGGAAGCCTCTTGTAAGATCTATAGCCTTGTTGAATTGTCAACTATTTTCTTGCACCGTTAGATCATTAAAATATGCTTATGCTTTAATCATGAGCTATGAGCTTGACACTTATATATTTTGCATTTATTTTGAGATTCATTGAAATGTCCACATTCATATTGCACCATTGATCTCAATTGCATGGATCAAATGTACTTCATTGATCCTTTTAAACCTAGGATTAATGTGAACCATTGATATATATCTAGCTCATCATGGTTGTGAGACATGTCACTACCACGTTCGACCCAAACCCATTGAAAAGATTTATCTCATTCACACTATCAATCTATTTAATGCACGATTCACTACAAACCATTAATTTTCTTGGTCTTTCATCAAGATTTTGATACTTGTCCTTCTCTCATCTCTTTGTAGTATCTTTGACTTGCTAAGCCCCACTCACCATCAGATGTATTAATAGGGTTCCCATGATGGTGACACTTATAACCTTCTCACTCATTTAGGGTTTTATTGAAATCTTCACCTATTATGCACTATCAATTGGGATCTGTACACTTTGATACATATCATCGATCAATTAGAACATGATATAACTTTTAATCATGCCCCATGAGCTTGACACTTTACACCTCCATGAATGTCCTGAGTCCTTTTGACTTTTCATATTTGATCATGTACCATCTAATCATCTTTCCCCATTATAACATGCACCATTTGATTGTGATCTACTAGGTTGGCTAAGTTTGGCTCTAAGTTAACAATTAAAATAATGAAGTCAAAATTTAGGGAATAAAGAACATAGTATAAAATCTTAGCCTAAGGTCTTGGTCCATAAATAAATATGATAGAATCTTTAGGATGGGACTTGAAGCTAATATAATAACAAAGGGACCAAGCGTTAGTTATACCAAATAAATATAAATACCAAGGGCCACGGGGAATAAAAGGGACCAAATACAAATTTTAGACTAAGGTTTGGTCATGTTAATAAATATTACTAAACCTTAGTATAAAATTTAAACTAAGTCTATGGCATGTTTAAAGCATTTCCACATAAATTGCACCCACCAATTTGAATCTAAATCAAAGGGCCTAAGCTAGGGCTATTATTACAAGGGTCTTAAGGTGTTCAAACATGAATTCAACATTGCTTTTGATATGCAAATAACTAGTAAAAACCAAATTATAGGGACACTTGATCTCTAATGAACACTTTAAAATAGGAAGTGGGATATATAAATTAATCATCAATGCTTAACATGGGTTCAATTTCTTAAGTATAATTTTGGGTGATAACATTGGCTCTAACTCAAGGATGCACACCACCTGTAGGTGTGCAAAGAACCCCAAAATGTAATACCAATTACCAATCCATTGGGCGAAGGAGTCAACGCTTAGAGCAAAATATTAGCAAACACCCCATGAAGACTCTATAAAACATGGAAAACTTAAAAAAAAAAGATCAAGAGGATATGAAAATAAAGAAATGTTAAAAACACTAAAGGAAATAATACAATAAAATCCCAAAGCAAAGGGGCAATAAATCAATAAAACAACAAGACTGTACACTATATAATTATGTAGATAGTTACATACTAAATAAAGGAAGTGTTTCAAATGTCTACGATTGACTGACAACTTTAGTACTTCACCATCCAAGCCTCTCAATAGAAAAGTGATTTACCCAATCCGATAGTCAATGTAATATGGATCCATCCACAAGGCATCAAATTTTGTAAACTTGACTTTCTGCTCATGCCTTTTATCCCAAAGTAGAACAAAATCACCTACTTGGAAGATTCCTACAGTAACCTTCCTATCAAATATCTTCTTTAGATTTTCCTTGAATTTGAGGTATTTTTTATGAGTTTGTCTTCAAAATTAATCAAGCTCAACAATCTAGTTAATCTTGATTTCATAGTTGTTGATTTGCTCATCATCTTCTAGTTGTAGTATGAACTAATAAGTTGGCAACTGTAAATTAATAGTCAAAATCACTTCATCTCCATAGAGAGACTCAAAAGGGATTTTTCCTATAGCTCTTTTTGGTATGATCCTATCAGCCCATAAAACAAAGCTCAACTGTTCACCCCACTTCTTATTTGATACCAATGTTAGTATAATAATTTTCATTAGGTTCTTGTTACTTGATTTTGCATGCCCACTTCCTTGATGGTTATAATTGGAAGAGTAAGCCAATTCAATCCTATACTTTTCAAATAATTCCTCTAAAGTTTTATATTTGAAACTCATTGAATTATTATCAACAACTTTGATTTGGAAATCAAATCTATAAATAATTTGATTTAGCAAAAAAATCCATAACCACATGGTCTGTATCCTTCTTTGTAAGGACCACCTCAAAACATTTTTTGAAGTAGTCAGTTATAACTAGTATCTATCTATGTCCAGCACTTGATGAATTAACAACTATTCAATGAACTCCATTACTCATTATTTGAATGGGCCTTCAATTGTCACAAGCTTCAAAGGAAGAGAACCTGAAGCTTTTAGCCTCCTCACAAAGCATTGACATTTCTAACACTTTCTAAATTTTTAAGAAACATCTTTGAATATTGACGGCCACCAATAACTAGCTCTCAAAAGCTTATGAGCTCTGACTTTAGGTTCAAAATGGCCACCACATACTCCACTGTGAAAATCATCAATCAGGCCAACAATTTATTCTTCTAGCTTGCATCTTAGTAGAACCCCATCGAGATTCATCCATGAAAATCCATTTTCATTTAAGAGGTACTTTATGGAAATAATCTTAACATTCCTCCTTTTATTCTTTTCCAATTCAGGTGGACAATTCATATTTTTCAAGTAATAGACAATTTATTTATACTATGAACACATGTTAAACTGACTCAAGGAATCATCAACACTAATAAAAGTAGTATTTACCTTAATGACTTGAAAATTGGTCTTAGCCATGATCTTGGCTAGATATATCCCTCACACTAACTTGGTGATTTGAATATATATTTCATACTCTTGCAACTTATTGACCCACCTGCATCTCTTGTTGGATACTTCAGTCTAAGTTAAATTATCCTTCACCATGGTATGTAGAACATAAGTAAATATCTTTGATCTCATAATATAAGGATTGAATACATTAACAACCTTCAAGATTGTAAAGGTTTGATTTTCTATTATCATGTGATTTAGTTCATCACCTTGCATAGATTTTCTAAAGAAAGCTATAGGTTACTCATGACCATCTTCATTCTTTTACAAAATGACATCAACAAAAATATTATATGATGCAAAAGAGAATATCTGAATGGACATAGTGTAATCAAGGATAGCCAAAATAGGAGAAAACTTTAATTCTTTCTTGATGTGATTGAATGCCTACATGACCTTATATTCCTACTTGATGGCTTGGTCCTTATTCAACATAAAAGAGATGTTAAAATTAATATTTGTAAATTTGGACGCAAACCTCGTTATGAAATTAATTTGTTTAAATAATGACTGAATTCCCTTCCTGGACTATTAGATGGGCATTTTTTCAATGGTTTCTAGCCTCTTGGGTTCAATCATGACACCATCCTTGGAGATTGTATATTCCAACAACATGGCCTTTTATAATTTAAATTTATATTTCTTTAGATTGAGCGAAACTCCAAACTTATTTCATCTGATCAACACTTTCTCTAGATGCTCTAAATGTCCTTCTCTAGTTTTAGAGTACATAGTAGTATCATCCTGATACACAACTATAAACTTACTAATTATCCCTGCAAAATTAACATTCATATCTTGATGAAACATTGCACCAACATTCATTAACTTGAAAGGCATCCTTATTTATAAATATGTGCCTGAAAGCATTGTAAATGTGGTCTTGTGTCTCTTGGATTCCTTCACCACAACCTAGTTATATTCCAAGAAGCTGTCTAAAGTAGACATTTATGATCTTGTAATAGTTTACAACATGTTGTCCATATTAGGCAAGGGAAAATTATCTTTTAAGGAGGCTTTATTCAAATTTTGTAAATCCACACACAAGCGGATGTTACTATTTTCTTCCTCACAAGGACTAAATCTACAACCCATGATGAATACCTAATGGACTAAATGATACCAAAATACCTTAGCTTCTTTAACTCATCCCACATATTAGTGGCCAATACGAGGTTAATAGGTCTTTATTTTTGCCTGAAAGGCCTACTATCAGGATGCAATGGGATGACATATTGGAACAAGTCTTACCTATATGCTTGCAACTCATAATAAGACCATGCTTAACAATCTTAGTACTTTCTTAGTAGCTTCATGTAAAATTTCTTATTAGTTGAACTTAGTTGAGTACCCAGCCAAACCATTATTATATTCTCATGAAAACCCGAATTACACTCAGTCATACCCTTTGAAATAAATGAGTCTCGATTCTTGATTCTATTCAATCCATCAAAATATGCTTCAAAACTTTTAAATCCTTTAGGGACCATGTTTTTATTTAGTTGGATACTGTCCTTCCCAAACAAGGTTTCTTTTCCATCACAAACCTGAACCATAGGCTCCAAGTCTATGAGGTGATCATGGAACTTAGTTTCACAATTTATAAACCTCTTAATTTGTTCATCATCATCAAACACCTACTAGTGATGAACAATATCTAGGATTGAGGTCCTAACAAGCACCTCCACATGATATTGATAATGAGGGCTTGTATTTGTAATGTCAAATTGAGCACTTAACCCTACAAGTTTGTCAGCTTCTTCATTGAAACACCTATCATGATAACAAAGATTGAGTGCATCAAAGAATTCAAGAAAATGTCAAACATCATTTTGATATTGTTTTAACCTTATCTTTTTGTTATGTAAGCATTGTGGACTTTCTTTACCACTAGCTTAGAATCACCCTTGGCAATCAAGATTTTAATTCCATAGTCATGGGCAATTCATAAACCAAACAATATTGTCTCATACTCAATAGTATTATTAGTTGACTCAAAAGATATCTAAAAATAAAAATTGAAACAATTACCATTGCAGGCATAGAATACTACCCTGGTACATTTCTAATATTGGAACAACCCCCATCAAAACACACATTATAAATTACACCTTCACTATTAGGTTCAACATCAAAAGCAATATTTTTTTTATTAATGTCAACATTCAAAATGAAGTTCCCAAGCCCAATGTCTATCTATAACACCTCATTTTAAGCATGGTTTGTATCTTCAATTACATGTATCATTTTTGAATCTCTATAAAATTTTACCATATTACCCTCTAATGGAATGGTGGCATAGGAAAAGTCCATTTGTACACTTCCATTTGTGTTAGTATCCCATTTACGTGATAGAAGAATCATCTACTTAAGTGGGTAGTCCATAACTACCACATCCCTATTCAAATACTTACTTGGATGTATTCCAACTATACTACGAACCCCTTGACTTGTCCATCAGTTTGAACTTTGCATGAGTCTATGGCATAACACTTGCTAAATGCTAAGGTAATTCTAACTTTGAGCTCATTTAAGAAACCCAGGGGCATTAATGATACAAGAAGCATTAGAATAAAACAAATAGTTGTGGACAATAAAACCATTGATCAATAAGGTTTTTATAAAATGTATCTACATTTATTTGATTCTCTACTAATGCAATACCCAAATAAACCTCTAGATCGGGGTTAACAACCTTTTTAGATTATTCATCATTTTTAAAGGGTGTTTGGGGTAAACCAGTTTCATTTGTAGCTAACTTCTCACCAAATTCCAAGTACACAAATGTCATATTCCTATGATCAAGTATTTTTAATAATTCAACATATGGAATGGTGTTTTTTTTTTGGCTCAACACTTGGGCCCTATCACATATACTATACTAAGGAAGATGAGTATTTTGTGGAAGGGTAATAACACCTTTAGATAGAATGCAATCACTTAAGGTTTGAAGTGGAGTATGCTGGGGTGGATTTTCATGCTTAATAGCATTCTTCAAAGGTGGATTTTGTTTAACATCATTCGCACCCTTACTAATACTAGATATCAAAGGTACTCTATGTTTAGAAAGAAAAACTCTAAGCTTATCAACTTTGAAAATGGGTACTTTTTTAGAAGTATTAAGAACTACTATAGTTTTATTAGTTTCTTTACTTTCATCCTCTACCCTTGGATTTGTAGGGGTAATGTTTTATGGAGCATCACTAGTTGCCTACTTCTCAATTAGTGTTCCTTTTCTTGGTAAAATGCTACATTAATTAGGAGATACCTATCCTTAAATGAAAAAATTCCCCCATCATATTTTGTTTATTAATCATTGATCTTAAAAAGTCAAAATGATGAATAGGTAATTCATATGCCTATGCCATATTAACCTCATAAGTAAATTTTCAAGTTGGAACACACACATTTTTTACCACACTCTAAAACTTATCAACAATAATAACACTCATCAATTCTATGTAGGTAGATATCTTGCTTTGAAGACTTTGATAATTAAACATCATAATTACATCACTAGATGATGTTGACTCAAATTTATCTTCATCTTCATCAATAGGTTCAGCTGTATGACTTGGAGGATGTGGAGATAATAACTTGTCACACCATTCAAAATCAATATCACAACCTACCTCATTCACTTTGGCATTTAACGGATTAGGCACTTCTTTCATAACCCCTCTATTCTTATGTCGATCTATTCTTTCATCATGTGAAGGCCTTTTCCCTCTTTCATTGTCTTAATTATGGAAATCATGCCCCCTTCATACTTGATTTGGATTTGTATCCCTCATTTGACTAGTATACACATGAAGGATCCCCTTCTTAACCATATAAAACTTGTATGACATCTTTTTGATAGCGGAGGCTAGAGTCTTAACCATCTACTTATGATTGGCATTCTTAGTGGACTATGTTTCTTTAGGATTGACCTACTTTACATCAACCCACTTGTTCATGCGCTTCCCTATTACCTTTATGTTCTTAATTTGTATGGACATATTAAATATCAACTATAGATTCATGGGAGCCTTGTATTTCAAGTAACACATAGCCTTCGTATCAAAGGTATCATAGTATTTGATCAAGCATGTTGTATCACTAGGCCTTATATTCTTGACCAAATACATTAGAGCTTTGTTGAACTATGTGTTTAATTCTTTCATGCACTCATTACATTTTTTATTGATGTTTTCAAACTCAACAAAAAGGAATTTTAGATCAACTTTATTACCATACTAAATTCTAAAAAAATTCTTCATTTCTTCCCTTCAATCAATGCATCCACGGGGAAGAGAATTGAACCATTCACTAGCATATTCCTCCAACACGTGCACAAATAACTTAATGCATACAAAATCATTCTCAACCTTATAATCTTAAATAATATTATGAAGATATCTCAAGTGTTGATCACCACTCACTACATTGTTCCCTTGAATTTTTGGAAGACATTTCCCTACTCCATTTGGGATTGCATTAGGATAACCTTCCATGTTATTAAAATTTATAGACATGAATATGGGAATGTAGAATACAGGATGTTAATTCTCATCTAGGTCCCTATTTCTCATGATTTTTTCAATTATAGGTTCAAGAACAACTCAAAAAGGGATATGAGGAGGTGAATGAGGGGGGCTTGTATGATCAAATGTTGGAGGGGATTCAACTAGTTGAGAAGGAGTTGGATAATAGATAGGACTTTAATTTTTAAAATGACTAAAAGAGATATGAAATTCATTATCAATTGGAATTTTAACAAAAATTTCAAGATTATCATAATTTTGGAATTCAAGACACTATTTAGTAGCTGAACATTGCCCTTCAACATGCCTCTAAATTTGTCTCCATCTTCTTTGATGAATAATTAAGGTTGAAACAAGTTTCTTAGATAAGTCACCTTTGAAGGATGATCTCAGTCCTTCCAATTTTACAAGAAAAAGAAAGAACACTCAGGGATAAAAATTAAGATATTGTAAATAGGCATTGATCTTCCTTGAAACCAAGTGATAAAATTAGAGTTACCACTAGATTCAAAATTCAATAATATAACATTTTATAGATTATTGTGATATATGCTAAGAATAAAATTTGTTGAGTTTAATGATGAGATAATAGAAAAAAGATGATAAAATCTTTAGAATTAATTTAGAAAGGGCAAAAACACCTTCCAACATGCAATTTTCATAGCTTTTTGCAATAAATGTAGTAAAAGTCAAATTGTCAAATTTATCAATTCTTGGCACATCTCTAGTGGAGTATTATGATGTTCACAACCAAGATAAACTGAATGCAAGCTAAAATAACCCCATATTTTAAATTCATGAAATAATATTAATAAACTTGTCTAAAAATGTAACTAAGATTACTTTCACAAAATATAGTGGAAAATAATTTTTTAAACCTGAAATCTTACAACCAACTTTAGCTCTCTACAAGAGTCCCCTATAACATAAGTGAAAAGGAATTTAATTTATTCCATAGTAATGATGTTAGTTGATTGTTTGTTCCTATTTGTACAATTCTTTTTCTCAGCCTTACACACTTGAGTAAAATGGAAAACAAAGATGAAAAACCTACTAATATGATGTTATACCCTAGGAAGTCCTAGCATCTAGAATGGACCGAAAGGATAAAATGACTGAGAGGTACTGATAGAGGGTATGGTCAGCTCCCTACTACTTATATTTTACCCTAAACTAAGGTGAGAGGACCTATGGGGTAGCTTGCTCACATGGAGAGATTCTACAATTCTACCTCCATTAGGATTATTGGCAGAAGGGAGCATAAATCTAACCAAAACACAACTAAACTTGATCACTCCCCATGGGAAGGTTTGTCACATGGAATAAGCAAATTCTTTAGGATAGACACAAGCTACTAAAGACAAAAGGGAAAGTTACTTCAATCTTCATTTTATATAATTTTCAACAAGAGAGGTTAAATGGAAAATTCCAATTCTAATCTTTAAAGCATAAGATGCAAATGTAGTCATATAAGCAAGATCTTATTCATTTTTAGGAAAATAAAATTTATGATGTTAAATAAATGTGTATTATTTGTAGGTTAAGACAAGGTTGGACATGTTACATAATTTGTGAAAAGGGTGGTGTGTTGGTTGATTTTAAACAACATGGTATCTTTTAGTATTCATAAGAATATTTATTTGTAAAGATATATAAAAAACTCAAATACAAGATAGTGAAAAATATTAAATAATCCCTAAAAGAGTAGAACATATATTTAAACTAAACTCTCAAACACTTTTCCATGTCAAATCCATAAACTCAGGGTACCCTAAAAAGTCATTCAACAACATATTCTAAAAATAATGCAGAAAGGGTTTATAATATAGATTCATGTCCAAAATTATAACCCTTAAATGAACACAAACCCAAATGTACAATCATCATAACTCACAAAACACATTGTTTCACTTCATCAATAGGGAACAACAATGAACCAAAAGCATTTTCACTAACTTTGAAAGAGATATTACATACATTAGTTTTTCAAAATGTTGTCATGAAGATAAGCATGGTGATATTTATTTATGTTATATATGGGAGGCATAAACATGCTCTCATATCTTTCTAACATTTATACACATGGAACCACCTTAACAAGGGAGACAAGATCTACATACAACAGTTGATCTTATAAATTCTTGTAGAACCTAGACTTCAAGAAAAATGAACAACCAACAACAACCACCCACCAAATAAAAGACAAAACCTCTTATTTATATAATTTACACCCTTTTCAAATCTAGGACTATGGGTTATAATTTGAAATTTTTTAAATAAGCCCTCCAAATTCTACCAATATGCTCCCAGCTGGAAAATATTCATTACCATGACTAAAATTTTCATCCATATGTAATAAAATCTTTGATCTAACTACCTCTACAAGGAATAATGAATATTTTTAGCAAACCCTTTGATTTAATGATTGGATATGCCTTTTACATGATGTGGAAGGAAAAATTTTGTGGTGGAGGCCGAACAAACATTGTCCACATGTGTAACTACTTGGAGATGTCCTTGACCACTTGCTTGCATACTTTAAACCTCCTAGATAGCTACCTTTCCTCTGATGCATGCCATGGAATAACCCACTATTTCAATGATGGGATGGGAATGCTCTTGTTATGGTAGAAGCAAAAAATGATCCGTAACCATTTGGAAAATATGCTTTACAATGGTCCATAGACCATTTTTTATGTTTTGAATTCTTGTTCATCCATGAAGGAACCATCAATTTTAGATTTAAAACCACATATTAACACATGGAATGACACATTATATCTAAATATCCATTCATGGGGTTTAAATGTGACTAAGCCACTTAATTAGATCCAACCTAGACACATGTCACTTTCTCATACATTCTTGAAGCTAGATCAAATATGCACCATCAATCTCTATCCATAAGGTTCAATCCTTTACACCATTTGTTATTGGATCTCTGATAGGGCTCTTTTGATGGTGATACTTTTCATCTTCTCACTCATCCTGGGGATTTGTTTAATTCTTGACCCATTACGGACCGTCAATCAGAATCTATATACTTTGTCATGTATCATCAATTTATGAGAACATGCTTGAGTTTTAAATTATGCCATGTGAGCTTGACACTTGTCACTTTTGTGTTCATCCTAATCATTTTCATCTTTTTATCTTAGATCACACACTATCAGATCATCTTTCCCCCAGTTAATGGGCACTATTCGATTGTGATTCAGTAGGTCAAATGTGATTGGCTCCAAATTAAGCTGAAAATATTTAATTTAGAGTTTGGGGAATAAAAAACATAGTATAAAGTCTTATCATAAGGTTTTATTACACTAATAAATATGATATAAGTTTGAGGAGAGGACTTTAATCTAAGTTTATAACAAGGGGACCAAGCATTAGTTAGACCATGTTAATGGTTAAAAGTAACCAAATATGAATTTTAGACTAATTTTTGGTCATGCTAATAAACATGGTTAAACCTTACTATAAAAACTAAACTAAGTCTATGGCATATTCTACATAAATTATTCCTACCAAACATGAATTTAAATCAAATGGCCTAAGTTAAGGCAATTGGAACAAAGGCTTTAACATGAATTTAACTTGGATTTTGACATATGAAAGGTTATTAAAGACCAAATTAATATTAAATCTTGTAACCTAGACATTGTATATTCTAAATGGACTCTATTAGACCTATAACCTATTGTTATGAATTGTGAAGTTCTTTGATCATTTAGATGAATTTTGATCCTAAGCACTACCTTTGATAAGACTCATTTAATCAAGAAAGAAACTAATCAAAATCATTGCACTTAATCCATAAAGAACTTACCTATATGATCAAAAGGAAAGTTATTTAATCTAATATAGGACACTTGACCTCTTAAGAACACTTAAAAAAGGAAGTGGGATGAACAAATTATGCATTTATACTTAGAAAGGTCTCAATTACTTAAGTGCAATTTTGGGCACAGTAACATAATGTTAGTAAGACATTGTCATTTCATGTTTGTTATTAACACACTTGCATGATATCTTGTTAGAATGGGTTTCTTTATGATACACCACATGTTTTTTGTTATAAATCATATAGCACATGAGTACTACCTTGTATGTTTAGATTCCCACACCATCACTATCTACTCATCCATGAAGGGAGGGACATTAACTGATGGAAAACTATGTAGGGCATCGATGGTATGTGGTTAGTGTGGAAAAGCGTCAGATGATGCTCTTCCTCTCCATAGTAGTAGTTACTTGGATACAACACTTGATATTCCCATAAATACTAGAGTTCTTGAATTCTTGTTCTATGGACCCTTGTATCTTTTATGTTATATTATATTTATTATTATTGAGACATTATTTTGGTGAAATGTAATTATTACTTTTTGTATATTAATAGTAGTGGTTATATATTTGTATCAGTCATGGTTGGAAATTTGTAACTACTTTCTATATTTTGTTATGATGTGTTTCATATGTTGATAGTGATAATTGGTTGTTAGATGTCATATGCTTATTTATAGTTAACATACTTAGAATGTTATAGCTAGATCACTTATTATATTCTCATGGTGAATTATAATAAAGAATACCATTTTAAAATTAAGAAAAAATATCACATTTTTTTAAGTGAAACCCAGTGTGTTTGTTAGAACATAAGTGTGTAGTGGACCCTGCATGCACCATTGTCTGCACTTTGATGATGCAGGAAAAGAAACAAAAAATTTAGTGTCTGTAACATTTGATCCATAGCTCTATTTGAGTCCATCTTCATGCCAAAATGGTTGTATTAAAACTTACAATGAATCCATAACCCACTCTTCTATTTATAGGATGTTTTTGATATATTATGAAGGCCATACATGACCATTTGAGTGTCCAAAATTATATTTTAACATTAATTTTAATTTTTTATTTATTTAAATTTTTTAAATTTTTGTAATTAGAATTAAATTTTAGTTGAGACTCATCTGATAGGTTAATTTTAGTGTTTAGTTTATCTTTGTAGATTTTCAAAGTTGTGCATGTTTTCATGTAAAACATACTAAAAATAGCCACTATTAAAAATAGAAGGTTGGGTTTTATTTAATTTTAGAGTTATGAATTTTTCATGTCAACTCTAATTATGAGTTGAGGATTATTTATGCATGGTTTATAATTATCTAAATTATTCAATACGAATAGATATAGGTTATTGTTTCAAAAGCATTTCCTATTAAAATTTTATAAGTTTATTATTGGTATTAGAGCAAGTTCAAATCTTGGAGGAGTAACAGACTGTTAGAGAAAGAGGAGGAATTTCTTAGATTAATTAGACTATACAAGAGCTACAGAGGGGTAAGTGAAAAAGGTTAGGGGATAAAAAGTGGCCTACCTATGGAATTTATATTCCTATAATTTCATAAGTATGAAATTCTGTAGATAATTTGAGATATCTACACTCAAAATTTGAAGATGGTGTAAGGACATGAAATGTTGAATTTTGAGTCTAGTTAAATAGGTCAAACATCTAAAATTTGAATAAGAACTCTTATTTTTTTAAAAACATAGAGTAGAGAGATGGTTATGTAGTGCACCATTTTTTGAGCAACATTTCCATATTTTTTGATATAATTCAGTTAAAATTTAGATACGATATTATAGTTTTTAACCTTTTCTTTTTCAATGAATACTTTTTTAATGAATTTTTGAAGTAAATAGATCCTAAATAATGAAAAAAATGGACATCCATCCGTGTGGCATGCCTAACTGCTTCAAAATAATAAAAATAGTATGTTTTTAAATGTGTGTAAAATGATGCCTAATTTATGACCATATAACTTGTTTTGAACTTGGATCAATGAAAGATAAATTACATAAACATGTATAGACATGTATGTTTACGACATGTAGTGGCCTAGAAAAGGTTTAGTTAGAAATCAACATAGTTTAAAACCTTTAATTAGTCAAAAATATATAAAATTCATATTTTTAGAAAGAAGAGAGCATATTATAATGATGGTATTCAGTGTTTGAGTTTTATCATTGAAATTTCTAGTGTATTTGGTGATTGAAATTAATTTTTTATGTTTTTTATCATAACTCTCAGACTCAGCTATAGATTAAAAGGTCCAAGCCTTTGGCTTGGGAATCCAATCCATTTATAACCCAAAATTCATGGTATTTGAATGAAAATGAAAATAACATGATCACATTAATTTATAATGTGATAATGTTAATGTGTAGCATAATCACATTAATAGATAATGCAATAACATTATTATAAAAACAATAGTGTGATCGCATTACTATTGTTTTGTATATTAAAGAAATGAACATGTAGAGGGAGTGAGTCTTGGTTAATAGATAACATGATCATATTATTATTAAAGTAATAATGTGATCATGTTCATGTTATTATACATAAAATCATGTGGCCATGCACAAGAAGCCAAATTTGTCCAAAACATTATATTTACTACTCTAAATGTTCTGTATAAGTTTATAATTTAAATATATTTTAGTAAATATAAGAAATTAGGGTCACTCTGCATCTGAATGAATTCATCTCATAGTTGTACACCTTATGATTTGAAAAATATTTATTTAAAATCCAATCTGGTCAGTACTTATGCATTTTCAGGGTCTAAGTATTAAACCTAAGGATTTTAGTAGATAACATTTTCAATTGATATACATATTTGTTAAACATATAGTATTTTTTAGGTTTTTGTGCCTTCTAGATTGATTCTTGGAATTTATGTGTCCTAGGTTTGTCAAAATTGAAGTTTGAAAACTAATCACTTTGAACTTGATCCAAAGTGGTGTGATTGGGGTAATGTAGGTCATATTTATTACTTGCACACATAAAATAACCACTTTGTGTTAATTCCACTTATTCATCATCCCTCTCTCATCCTTGATCACTTCCTACTCATCCCTCATTACCCCAAATGTCTCTCTCATAATTCCTCATTATCCCTAATCACTCCCTCATTGACCCTTACTATCCCTAGTCATCTCTATTGACTCCCTTATCATCGATACACTCCTCCATTTACCCTCAATATCCTTCATCATCCCTAGTCACTCCCTCTCCATCATTTGCCATCCCTGATCGCTCTTTCCTCTTCCCTCATCATCCTTAATCACTTCCTTATCCATATTCACTCCCTCCTCATCCCTAATCGCTCTTTCATTTACCTTTATTATCCTTCATCATCTCTAATTACTCTATCTTATCATTCCTAATCACGCCTTCATTGACTATCACCATCCCTCATCATCCCTAATCACTCCCTCTTCATCCCTCATAATCCCTAATAAATCTTTCCTCATCCCTCATCATCGATAATCACTCCCTCATTAGCTCTCAACATCTCTCATCACTCCATCATTGACCCTCACCATCCCTCACCATCACTAATCACTTTGTCATCATCTTATGTATGTATATACTCTAAACATGTCTTTGATTCCAATCATATGTTGTTTAATCCATTATAATATAAATTAACTCTTTTACACAACTTGTTTTATTGTCAATACCAATTTGTGATAATCAATTTTATTATTGAATGAGTTTGATGATATTCTAAATTTATAGTCAAGTAACATAAGTACTAAAACAAAATAGAGTCTAAATTTTTGTTCATTGAATTATAATTATTGTGAAGCTAACTAGTTTAAACTTTATTTAGTTCAACCTTTGGTATCTTGGTTTAAAAGATAAATATTAAAACACAAATCTCTTGTATAATTTTATAATTCTAACAATATTTGAATTAGAAACAAAGTTATTTCATATTTTCCAATCTTGTATGACTTGAATCCTTGTCAGGTTCACACATGCACTCCTTGTGTGTGTAATTTATCCCAATTATTTTATCTCTCTCATGAAAAATGAGAATTTATTCATGTTATCATAGAAAAATATTTTTGAAAATGTGAAACACTAGTTCAGCATGGTGTAGATGTTCACCCCATTAATTATAAAGGTTAAGATTTCATCAAGGTAGATTAAAAAATGACATAGGTAAAGGCCCTGAGGTTTTTGCTCAGCATCTCAATGAATTAATTTGCTACATGATTTAACCTAAAAGGCAAAACCAACTAGTCCAGTAATCTTTCCTATGTTTTTAAGACTATATTCCAAATATCTAGAGGTTTAACATGAATATGATGATACCAAAACTTAAGATCAATTTTGGAAAAGACTTCTACACCATGGATATGGGTGAAAATGCACTAATATTTAGATGAGGATAATGGTTCTTCACTTTAATATTTTTAGTCCATAAGCATAATTGGGGTTTTGCAATGCAATGATTTGGGCATGGTGTGTCCATTATCCATGATTCCATTTACCTACCACTTGATGTACTCATTCTCTATAAATGTTGTGTTGTATAAAAAGTTTTGAGGTATGGCTAGTTAAGGGATCAAATAAATAATATTGTTTAGTGTACAGTATGTAGCAACTTATTTAGGTGACTAAAAGATATCCTTATATTCATCTAGTTTGTGGTTCAATTATTTTTTCTTTATTATTGTTGGATAAAAAACACTATGATATGGTGGCATAAGGATGTTATTACATTTACTTCTTACCATCAAGATTATAATTTTTAATAGAAATGAAAAGATTATTTTAATTTGCTGGGACTAATGATTGAAAGATTATGAACTAACTATGATATATGGTATTTCAGATCATGAAAATCTATCATTACATTTTAAGGATTTAATTAATATACTACATGTCAATGGTAAATATATGGTTGACCACATGTAAAACATCACACACCTCTTATGTGAGATGTCACAAAGGATTTCATCTTTAAAATTTTGATTTTATACACCAGGTGACATTAATAGGTTATTCATTTCTCAAGGCCTACACTACACCATACACTAGCATATGGTTATGGATGATGGATAAATTCATGTTCAATTTTTAAAAATATACTTTAGGAGAAATAAATTTTTATAAATTCTATTATAAATGTTGAAGTGTATTGGCTCGTCATTGATCTACATTTGTTAATGAAATAATATTTTTTATTCATATAATTTCTTGTTAGGGGAAGTAGGGATATTTTTAGTACTTACCATATCACTGGGTTCATAATATATTATCTACATATATTTTTATAGTACTAGATAACGTGTACCCACTTCTTGAGATGTACAAGTACAAATCTCATAATGTGACACACTTCATTGAATTGAATATTGAGGTTATGAATTAAGCACAAATTTTCAATCTTTTACTACTTATTCTAGTTATGTTTTACTCTCTAGTATGATGACTCAATCAATATACATACAAATAGAAGCCCTTTAATTTAACTATTTAGAACATAAAATGTCCTCATGTGGAAAGTAATTTATTAGTTTCAAGAAATCACATATCTTGATGATCCTCATGTATTTTCTACCCATTTTTGGTGTTGTGGTGGTTCTAATTTCTTCTCTTTTTATAGAATTTTTTAATTATTAATTACATCATTTCTAATAGGCCCATATTTTTTCATAGGTGTTAAATATTTATGTTTCAAATTTTCTTCCACATCATTTTGATTACTAAGTCTTATATTTTATGCTAGAATTCAACTCTCTACTTGTATCTCCTAGCATTATTAAACCCTAAAAAAATACCACCAACAAGGTATTTAATGGAGTGATTAAGGATGAGGAAGCATGAGGAATAATTGAGTAGAGATGATGACGGAGTTAATAGGGATGGTGAAGGATGATGAGGGTCGATGAGGGAGTGATTATGGAAGAGAAGGTAGTGATTAGGGATGATGAGGGATGGTGAAGGTTAATGAGGGAGTGATTAGGGGTAATGAAGGACTTGGTTAGAATGATTAGAGAGGATGAGGTATGACGAATAAATGATTAGGGATTATAAGGGATGGTGAGAGTCAATGAGGGAGTTATTATAAATGATGATGAATGGTGAGGGTTAATAATATAATGATTATAGATGATTAAATATGAGGATGGAGTGATTAGGGAGGATGAATCAATCATTAAGTATGAAAAGAGAGTGATTGGGAATCATGAGGGATAGTGAAAGCCAATGAGGGAGTGATTAGGGATGATGAGAGAGTGATTAAATATGATGAGGGATAGTGAGGTTAAATGAGGGAGTGATGAGGGATGATGAGAGATGATGAGTGAGTGATTAGGGATGATGAGTGATAGTGAGGGTCAATGAGGGAGTGATTAGAGATGACTAGGAATGGTGAGGGTCAATGGGGGAGTGATTAAGGATAATGAGGAATTATGAGATAGTGATCAGGGGTGATGAGGCATGAGTAAGAAGTGATCAAAGATGAGGAATAGATGATGAATAATTGAAATTACCACAAAGTGGTAATTTGATGTGTGAAGGTCATAAATGTTACCTATGTTTCCCTAATCACACTAGTTTACATCAGTTTCAAAGTGAGTGGTTTGTAAGCATCAATTTTTACAAACATATGACTATTGCAATTACTAGGAATCAATTTAGATGGGAAAAAAACCTTAAAATGACTATATGTTTACCAAAAATAGACATCAATTGCAAAAAATATGTCATAACATCTCTAGGTTTAATAAATAGACCCTGAAAATGCCTAAATACTGACCAAATTGGATTTTGAAAAACTATTTTCCATATCGTAAGGCATGAAACTATGAGACAAAATCTATAAAATGTAGAGTGACCCTATAAATTTAAAGTATAAGGAAATATATGTAACAATATAAATGTAAACATATACTTAACATTTGGAGTAGAAACTATAAGCTTCTGACCAAACTTCACTTCATGTGTATGTCCACATGATTTTATGTACAAAGTAATAGGAAAATGATCACATAATTGCTTTTATAATAATGTGATCACTTTATCTATTATCCAAGATTCACTTCATCTACGTGTTCACTATTTTAATGTACAAAACAATAGTAACATGATTGCATTATTTCTTTTATAATAATGTGATCACATGCTATTAACATGATCATGTTATGGATTTATAATTGCTGATACATAATTTAAATAATGAGATCACATTATGTTAATAACATGATCATGTTATGGCTTTGTAATTGTCAATCCATAATTTAAATAGTGTGATCATGGTATGTTAATAACATGATTTTGTTATTCAATAATGCAATTTCATTGTGAAAAATGTCCATGGAATTGTCCCCTAACTCCATGCACATACCCAAAGTTAAGTAGAACAATTAATTGATATCATTATGAATCAAAAATAAATGAGAGTATAATATGATGTTGTGGATGACACAAATCATGAAGATGAAATTTCATAAGTAGAGAAGTAATAAGAACTACAACCATGAATAGAACAAAGGATGGTTATATTTTTAGAAGGAAGTATAAAAGGAGTCAAGGTTGATGTTTGAGATTATGGAGGAAGTTTAAAACCATAGAATTTGATATATTGGATGAATAGCATGCATAAAGTTTTAGAATGGATAACTATGATAGAAGACAAGAAGGTAAAGTTTATGGGCATGAAATTGAAGGGTCATGCAATGATTTAGTGGGATCACTAGTAGAAAGAAAGATATAGAAAAGGTAAAGAGAAAATAAAATCATGGAAAATATGGAGAAGAATTTTAGGAAAAATTTCTTCCTACGGATTATGCACAAACCCTATACAAAATATTGTAAAATCTGAAGTAGAAGGATCACAATATACAAGATTATACAGGTATATTTTGCAATCTTTCCAATCAATTGGATCATGATAAAACATAATAATATATGGCTACAAGTTATGTAAATATTTGAAAAAAATTTATTCAATATAAATTAAGTATGCGTAAAATACTTTGCATGGAGGAAGGTTAACAATTATATTTAGAGATAGAATAAAAATAAGATAGATAGAATTTTAGAAGAATATCTATTAGGCCAAGAAGAGGACAATCTCATCCAATAAGGGGATGAAGTGGATTTAATAAAAATAAATGTGGGTTAAATATCACTAGAGGATAATAATCACATGGTTTAGAAAGATAATAAAATATTAAACACCTATTTTAATACCGGTAAAGACTAAGATGATTTCAAAGAGGACAAAGATATGGTGGTGGTAAAGAATGGTTTCGAAATTAATGTATGTCTAATGTTTGTTACAGATGTGTAAAATAATTCCATAGATTTTTTGAGTGTCCATACTACAAATATTGAAAAATAAGGCAAGAGGATTGGCCAAGACTAAATTTAGTTGAAGCTAAAATAGAAGTACAAAATACTAAAGTTGTGGCAGTATATATTAGAGAAAATATCATGACGAGAATAACAGTGATTGCTCCAAGGAAAGAACATATGAATAATAAATAAGGTGGTGATGCATGGCTACAAAAAAATATATTTTAAACAAAGTGCACTTCAGGAGGTACAACATGCAAACTAATTATAGGTGATGGTAGTTGTGAGAATATAGTTTTTAAGGACATGACTAATAAACTAGGTTTATAGTTTGAAAAAAATCCTAATCCTTGTTGGATTTCATGGTTTAAGAAAGGGAATGAAGTTACATTAGATAAAAGGTACTTAATAGAGTATTTTATAGGTAAAGCTCACAACAATGAAAGATGGTGTGATGGTATACCAATCAATGCATACCATGTATTATTGGGAAGGCCATAATAGTTTGATAGAAAAATGATTCATGATAGATTAAGGAACTCATATATTATCTCAAAAGGTGGTATAAAGGTAGTTTTGTTACCATTTAAATAAAAAGGGATAGTGAAAGGATGATGACTGCTAAAAAAAATATCAAAGACATGAAGATTACATGTTCTTATTATACATTAGTAGCGAATAAAAATACACAAAAGTGGTGAATGTATGAGCAAAATTAGCTGTAGTATTAAAATAATATGCATATGTTATAATCAATGAGTTACCAGATGGTTTACCACCAATGAGATATTAAGCATCATATTTATTTGATTCCAAGATCATCTTTACCCAATCAAATAACTTATAAGATGAGTCTAATTTAACATGAATAGTTAAATAAATAGGTTACTAAATTGATGAGGATTGGTGTAGTAAGCGAAAGCATGAGAACATGTACAACACCAACATCTCTAACTCCAAATAAAGATGAAGGGTTAAGGATGCATTTAGATAATAGAAAAATCAATAAAATTACAATCAAATACAAGTTTCCTATAACTCATTTAGATGATAAGATGGATGTTCTTGCAGGAGCAAACATAGTTTACTAAGATTGATATAAGGAGTGGATACTATCATATTTATATTCATGAAGGATATGAATGGAAAACAACATTCAATACTAGAGATGGTTTATACAAGTGGATGTGATTCCATTAAAATTATCAAAGACACTCAACACATTTATGAGGGTGATGAAAATAATGATACAAGAATAAAGTGGTAAGTTTGTGGTGGTTTATTTTGATGATATTTTAATATTCATTAAGACTAAAGAAGATCACTTTCATAATTTTATAATGGTATTATAATTATTAAGAAAAAAGAAGCTCTATTTAAAATTGAAGAAGTGCAAGTTTATGTAAAATAGTTTTGTATGTTTAAGATTTTTAGTTTTAATAGATAATGTAAGAATGGATGAAGAAAAAGTAAAGGCAATTGTTGAGTGTCCTATCCAAATGAGCATTATATAATTAATAAGTTTCCATGGTTTAACAACTTTTTATAAAAATTTCATCAATAATTTTAGTATTCTTATTGCACTAATAAAAAAAATTATGAGAGGAAAATAATTTGCATGAATAAGGGAAACAATAGAAAGCTTTGAGTTATTGAAAAATATAATTATAGAAAATCATATTTTAGCATTACCAAATTTTAGAAAAGTTTTTGAAGTTGATTCAAGAAGGGAAGACAATAACATATTTTAGTGAGAAATTAAATGAGGTAATAATAAAATATTCTGCATATGATGTTGAGTTTTATGTCATTGTACAATCATTAAGACATTAGAGGCATTAACTAGTGCTTAAGAATTTTATCCTATTTACTAAACATGAGCCTTTAAAGTATGTGAACATTCAAAAAATGTTAAATAGTAGGCATGAAATGTGAGTGTCTTTCTTGAAGGTTATAATTTTATGTTAAAGCATATATTAGTAGAGCAGAATCAGCTAACTAATACATTAAGTAGTTGAGTGGGGTTGATAACTACTATGGTAAGTAAATTTGTTCAATTTGAATTTATTAAATACGTATATGATATTGATCCATATTTTTATAATATAGTTGAGCAATAAAGGAATCCATTGACAAGTGATACAAGTAATGTTTATGAATATTATATTATGTAACTAGGTTATCTCTTCAAAGGGAAACAATTATGTATTCCTATTAGGTTTCAAAGAGACAATATTATAAGATAATTGCACAATGATGGTTTGTCTGGACATTTTGGTAAGAAAGGCAATGAATTTTATGAAGAGGATGTATTTTCAGACATATATGAAGAGAGATGTGACAAGATATGTTTCAAGGTGTAGGATATGTCAGGTGGCAAAAGGACATGCATAAAATATAGGGTTATACATGTCATTACCTATTCAAAGAGGACTATGGATATATTTTAGTATGGATTTTATGTTGGTATTACCAAACACACATAGAGGTAATAATTCAATTTTTGTTATTGTAGATATGTTTTCTAACATGGTTCATTTTATTTCATGTAATAAAACCAATGATTCTGCTAGAGTTGCAGAAATAGTTTTTAAGGATATTGCTAGATTACATGGTGTTCTAAAAACCATTACATCAAATAGGGGCACAATATTTCTAAGTCATTTCTGAAAGACTTTATGGAGGAATATGTAGAGTAAGATAAAATTTATTATTGTATAAAATCCCCAAAGAGATAGGCATATAGAAGTTATAAAGAGGAGCTTGGGAAATTTGTTCAAATGTGTAATTGGAGAGAATCTCAAGCAATGGGACTTGGATTTACTAAAAATTGAGTTTGTATATAATAGTTCAACGAATAGATGAATAGGAAAATCTAACCATTTTAGATATTTTATGGGATAAATCCTATGACTTTTTTATATTTTTTATAATTATTAATTGTAAATTGAGTTAGTGATGACATAAAAGCATTTATAAAATATATACAATCGTTATAAGAAGAAATAAGAAGGAAAGTAATGAAAAGTATAAATCAATAGTAGATTTAAGAAGAAGGTCAAAAATATTTGAATAAGGATATTTAGTGATAGTTTACTTGAGGAATGACATTTTTATGTAAGCTGCATGTATATAACAAGTTGAAGTACAAGAAAATTGGACCATGCAAACTTGTGAAGAAAATCAATGACAATGCTTATGATGTGAATTTACCATAGAATTTTTATATCTCTCCAATATTTAATGCTTTTAATTTATATGATTTCCATAGATTATATGGTGAATGTGAAGAATATGAAGAAGCAGATTTCCAAAAAAAGTTGCCAAATAAGGAAAAAGAAAAGATAGTGTTGGTTCTAGATAAGAAAATAATAAACACAATGCAAGGAAGTTATAATAGGTATTTAGTATAGTGGGAAGAATCACAATAAGAAGATAAAAATCAGATTATATAATGGGAGATGAAGAAGATTGATAAGAACAAATGGAAGCATTATAATTGGAGTAACACCCAAGAGCTGAGTTGTTTTCAGCTAGAGGAGAATGATGTAAAAAAAGAGGCCAAAATTTTGAAGGCAATAATTTTTATCCATAGATCTATTTTATCCCATATTCATGCCAAAATGACTTTCTTAAAAATTTAAATATATACATAACCCACCCTTATGGCTATGTGATGTTTTATATACTTTTTGGAGGTCATATGTCACTATTTGAGGGTCCAAAATTATAGTTTGATATTATTTTAAATATTTTTATAAATTTTATATTTTTTTAACTAGACATGAACTTAAGTTTATATAATCAAGTAGGTTAATTTTAGTGTTTAGTTTAATTTTGGAGATTTTTTGAGCTGTATGTGCTTGCATTCAAACTTACATAAAATACCAGCTATGATAAATAATAGGTCAAATTTTATTTATTTTTAGAGTTTTAAATTATGCATGTCAACTCAAATTTTGATTTCAATATTATTTATGCAAGGTTTTTAATTATTTTAATTATTTAATACAAATCAATATAGGCTATTACATGTAAATCTTTGCTTGTTGAGATTTTCTTGTCTTCATAGTATTTAGTTTCATTATATAATAACAAAAAATATATTAAAAAAATGAAATTTTTTCACTTAGTATCAAAGACTATGATCGTTAAAGGATTTTATATAAAATGATCGATGCATATTATATATGAACTATGTTTTGATGATAGTAAACTATTTGCTCAGATTTAGGTGAAGTGTTCTGATAGTAAATACGAAGTGTTAGATGACACTAGCTTACCTTAGAACCCTATGGCATCTTAAACATCCCATGATTATAATATGATAATATCCATGTACTTGCTGTAATTCATCATTTCATAAAGCTAGATTGCATGAAGGTGGACTTCCCTTGAGTACTGGTTGACCTGTATGGATGGGTCAATAGGATTCAGTGTGTTATAAGTCTAGTGTTGTAATTGAAAGATAGATACTTAGTATCTATTATTTATTGACATGATCAAAACACCATAATATTATTATAATATTATGCCATTTAAGGGACTAATGCTGTGACTTCTACCTAGAAGAATAGTTGAGGAGATAGCAACTAATTTACTTGAGTAAATCATTTAGTGTTGGGTTCTTCACTTGTAAGGGATCAGTTTGATATTTTTGGGTTGATAATAATTAATGATTATTTAATATAATTGAATATATATTATATATGAAATATTAGGGTCTACTCTACACACATATAATCCATATAGGCCTGAACCTGATATAATAAGTAATGTGTACAACCACCATCTTGATTGGCATAAATATAATATGATATGAAAAGGAACTTATCCTACTAGGATGAATAAGATGATGTTTTTATATAATATTGAGATGATGGAAGTCCTATGCATTTTTGTAAAATTAATGATTGTGTGAAATCTTTTATTTTTATGGTGATATTTTTTTATCTCTCACAACCATGGTTGGGTTAACCCTTCCTAAATTGGGTTGTGTCAAGGCAAGTCTCACATGTCAACCATTGAATTGTATGGATGAGTTAATGAGAGATAAGTGATAAAGGATTCACTTTTATAATTATAAGAATAATGTCTAGTATCTATTGCTAGCTTGCATGGGCAAGATCTAATTATATGCTTGGAATATTATTACCTTGAGAAGACTAATGGTTTAACCTAAACCTAAAACAATAAATATGTTTTTAGAGGATGATTTACATGTGTAAGTAATCAAATATGGATCCCTCCACTTGTAAAGGGAGTTTCTTCAGCTATTGAAAAACTATGAATGATGAATGATTGTGACAACCATTGTTGGTCCTATGGATAAGACTATTATAACTCTTGTTTAGTGAACTGAATATCCTATTTAAAATTATTGAAATGAGCTCAAATGTTGAAATTATAATCTTTATTAAAAAAATGAACTCTATGGGCTATTCAATACATTAAAGTGCTTATGATTATAATGGTATTAATGATTTTCATGGGGAAGAGTCCCAAGGTAATTTTCCCAATATTAAATTATTGACTATTAATGAAGTCTTGAGTTATGAATTAAGTAATTAAATATGACTTATAATTATCTTGTAATCCATAGGGTAATCATTGATTTATCTCAAATGATTTAAAGGGTAACTTCTTGGAAAAGAGTAGTTAATCATTGATTTTATGTACCTATAGTTTTATTAATAATCATGGTCACTTGTTACATGATGCTCATATGATGGATGACTCAAGTTGAGTAAAATATATTAATGGATGTAAGTTATTGATCGTTGAAAAAAATTGTTCTAAGTAAAATCTACCCTTTTAAGGTGTGAAATTAGATCTTGGTAAAAGTAAAAATAATTTATTGCATGCAAACATGTATTTATGTTATTGGTTGTATGTATTTACATGGTCTATGTCACTATTAGTGAAAGGTTATAGTTATGCAAAATTTAAAAGTAATGTGGCTAGTTCCTGGGAGATCACTATTTTGTCCAAGGTAGTGGAGCTATAAGAAAATATGAGGAATCTTTTGATGTATAAAAACCCAATATATTTGGTTGATTATAACTATTGTGTAACCTAAAAGTTAATAAGAACTATGTTCCATAGTATTGAGGTGCTGGAAGATCTATGAATTTGAGTTGAAATTAATGGTTGTGGAAAACTATAATAATAATAATAATAATAATAATAATAATAATAATAATAATAATAATAATAATAATAATAATAATAATAATAATAATAATAATAATAATTTGGCATTCACCCTAAGCCTTGGTTAAATCCATCCTTCCCAATAACATGATACATATAACAAACAACACTAGGCAGCCTTTGGTTTGTACAGATAGGCCAATTGGGGGACTAGTTATAAAAGCTTGTTATTGGAACCAAAAGGACAAATGCCTAGTGTATGATGATGGATTGTGTAGATGATACCTCATATGATACTTGAGGTATGACATCCTTAGGAGGACCAAGGGTGTGACTCAAGTTAGACGGCCAAGTGGAGGTGAAGGTAACTATCTTGTTTGGTAAATGTAGAAATATTTGGGAAGCTTATGGATAGTTGATGCCATCAAGTGGATCGATGAGATTTAGGGATTTCTATGTATAACCAACAAATGCATTTTTTTTTATGGATGTGAAAATACCCTTGGCATAAAAACCTAAACTAGAATATGTATCATATCCTATGTGGTTTTTCCATACTTGTTAACAGTTATAGATTGTCTAAACCCTTCATGATGTATGAAATAATTAACCATGTCAATTTTTTAACCAATCTATGTTATCAATCTTGTTCTATAAGTGTTGAAAATATATAATTGTTGAAATACATGTAATTTTGTGTTATTAAACCATGGAACTTGTGAATGAAAATGTTATCACCAATCACTTGTATAATGTAACTTCTACTTCTAAAATTAAATCTACTATTTAAGAACTACTAAGGTGTAGTGGTATAATGTGTTGTGTGACCTGACATTGCTACTCTAGTAATGAGAAATAATGTAAGTATAAAGTTGAGGGTGGAGAAGCACTATATCTATAATAATTTAGACCAAGTATAGGCTAGGAAGTGGAGTCTCTCATAGGATGAAGATACACTGCTTCCAATTGAACAAGGTAGCCACTTGATTCATTTAAGTTGTGCACCAGGAGCACTACAAGATGATAATGAGATATTTATGCATAATAGTCACCTTATAGATTGAGTATTCCTCTAATCACCTCTTAGAGTTTGTTATAAAAACAAACCTTATGAAATTTTCTTGATGTGGCCTTAGAAAGTGCTAACTAGTCCTATAAGTTGGAATTTTACACAAAGTAGTAAGGTTGTACTTACTAGACCATAGGCATGTGTTGGTTGGTAATTGTAAACATGTTATGAACAAGGTATTATTTTGTGTATACTTAAAATCAATAATATAAAATAAATATTTATGACGTGTTTAAAGAATAATTCAAATGTATGTTGATTTTATGCTTGTAATAAGCTACTTGAATCCCTGATCAGGGGATACACAATCTTGGGTACCCACTTAAGTCTTTGGAAAGAGTGAAAAAAATTGGGTAAAAGAGATGGATAATAAAAATATGGGTTGATTGGTATCTTTAGATCATCATGAACTCACAAGATAATGAAAAGCATTTTGAAAACCTTGGAAATGCATGTGAATGCCTAGAATTTTTTATCTGATATTTGATGCACTTGGTGTAGGATGTTGCACTAACCCACAGAAAATAAATGTTGAAACCATAAAATCATGGATTACTTTTCTTATTGACATTTTATGATGAATGATTATCAAGATGATGTACATGTATAATGTGTGTTGTGGAAACCACTACTTTTGATTTTGTAAATTGTGTTTAGAGTCTATTTTGATAGGACATTTTTAATTGATACCATAAATAGTTTCATATTATATGATAATATCTCCTCATAATAATAGGAATGATTATCTGAAATAAAATTAATTATAAAAATTTTAATCTGAAGTTCATAGATAAACTAAAAAATCTTTGAATGCCTTTGTCTTGATTGATTTAATAGCTATAATCTATGCTTTGAAAAGGACTAAAAGCAAATCTTGAGGTGAAGTTGATCATGTAGCCTATAATGTTGGATTTTGTGATAATTATTTAACTGTACATTTGTAAAAGTGGCTAGAAAAATAGTAAACTCAAAGGTACTATAGTAAAAATAAAAGCTTGCTGATAAATTATGCCAAGGTAAGGGTAGGTTTGAGAAAGTAGACTTATTTCAAAAATTGGTTGATGAATTTGAGATTGAGATTAAATACCCTTGTGAACCATGAAAAAATAAAATTTTGAACTTAAGTTCAAATTAATGAATAACCTAATGCTACGAAAGTGCATATAACACCCTATTCTTCTTATCGAAATGTCACAAAAGGTACTAAAGAAAAAAATACCTTACTTTCAATCTAGTTAGAAGGAAGACATGGTTGTCATTATGGCAGTAATAGGAATATTAGCAAGGTAAGGTGGAATATTTAAGCTTTGATGTCTTGTTGTATCTTCATGTTTATTAGAAAGTTAAGTGGGTTATAACCCCAATTGATTTTGATTATGAGATACCTAAGTTCATGAAATGAGTATGATTTTATTTTGATTGGTAATTGATCAGAGTTACCAAGTTGGTAACTTCAGTGTTGGAAACTTAAGCATTAGTGTTATTGTGTATGAAACATTTTGAGAAAGGAATGATAAAATCTCTTTTTGATGTAGTGTTATTCCTGATTGTTAATTAATCATCAAGAAATATCCTCTATAAGATGGAAAGGAAGTCATGACTTGACTTTCGATACCATTACATTATTATATTTGACATTGTAATATCCCTGATTTGGTGGCTTTAGGTAATTTATTAACTCGATGGGTTATTTTGATGGTTACGACCTTGTCCATTTGATATACTTTAGTTGTAAGATGAGGTTTATTTATAACATGTTATTTGTATAGATAACACACTAACTATTATTTCATATATTATTATTATTTTGATTTAATTTTCATGTTTAGTAGACATAGATATAATTTACTATTGTAATTAGCTTATTTATTATTACAACATATGCTTATGCTTAGTTTACGATTATAGTATTCAATATTTTGTTATATCATAAATTTATTTATATTTATATTTTATGCTTGAGAAAATGTTGTTGATGTCCATTTTATGGTTGTAGGGATAGGATGGTGAGGTAGGTTCAATGGTGGGTTTCAACCACTGGGATAATGATGAGTGATCAATGAGTAGTTATAAAAATAGATTATAAAAAGCCATCGATATCCACTTCTGGTTTGTGATTGATTTTGTATTTCATCCTTATTTGGGGTTGAAATTATAATATTTATTTATTTCAAAATTAATTATGTGTGGGTTTCAGCTTAATCTAGTTATCATTGATTTTTTTTGGTTATTCATTTTATATTTGGTGTGGGTGTAGTTTGTCTTGTGTATTTCCTACTTGATCTTGTCATATTGATTTCCCCCACTTTTTTTGGTGTGGTCTCTTATTATGCATATTTTCTTTTGGAATGTTACATTGACCATGTTATAAATAAGCTACTAACTTGACATCATTAGATTTGACTTGATAATGCACTTAGCTTGACCCATGCATTATGATTTAGGGTTACACATGGGTTGACCCATTTTCTATCTCCTCTGTAAATAATGGCATGCCCTTCCACTCCATCAAACCACTTTGTGAATCATGTGTTTTTATCTATTGGTTGGTGTTGTTGACCTTATCAAGGGAAACCACTAGTCTGGTGGAGTGGTATGATGTGGGAGGCACATGGGTGCATTGAGCTAATCAAAGGGTTAAATTTCTTAGATGTAAAAGTAGAAAATATAAAGGTATTACTCACTAATGTTAGGTAGTAGAATGTCATGTAACGGTTGTATTGTTTTTATTAGTCAATTTTTTTGTATTGTGTTTCCTTCTAGAGCCTTTAGAAATTTTTGAAATGGACATTGTAGATCCAAAATGAAGTTTGAGGACTTCATGATAGACCTTCATTTACAAATCTAGGTATCAGTTTTGATTTTTAAACTATATTTCAATTTTATAAAAAAATTTAGGTCTTATTATATCAATTTGGAACTCTTGTTTTGTTGATCTGATCCTGTTGGTTATTTTGTGATCTTTAGACACATGTATGGAGCATCAAATATTGGGTAAATTGATTCTACTCTATTTTGATTATGGGTTTTTATTATTTAATGGCATTTTGGGGTTTTAGTTCAATTTGGGTATTTTATTAAAGTAATGGTTTGACTACAATTTAATATCTTGCTATAGGTTGTTATTTTAAATCAATTACAACTCTATTAGAGAAGGGGTTTGAGGAATATTTTTTTTGTTCTTTTCCATAAATAGGGGAAATTGGTTATTTTACTCATGGAAGATGTGGCCATGTAATTATTCTTAGCTATGTAATTTGGTTATAAATTTTAGGTCTACTTATTCTCTTAGTGGCATGATATCTAAATCCCTTGTTTGTTGTTTTATGAGCATGGAGATTTTGGTTTTTCTTTTTCTAAATCTTCCTTGAAATCACAAAATTGCATCTTATGGATAGATTGATATATCCTTATCTGTCATTCATGTTGATTTGGGGGCTCAAATACTTGGTGCATATTTTATGGTTTTATTTTTCTTGGCTAAGTTTTGGCTTGGTATGCACTATTATCTTTTCATACTAATTAAATATGTTTTTACTCTACTTAATAAAAAATTCCCAACTACTATAAAACTTGAGAACCAACATTTTTAAAACCCATGAGGTTTTAATGGTTTTACATAATAATTCTATAATGTTGATTTGGGGCATAATGTGAATGGATGACTTTATTAATTTTCTTCAGTGACTATTTTCTCTTGGTTTGTGTTATTCAGTGTCGTAAGTGTTTAAGTGGTAGTTTAATATGTTTATATAACATGTACATATGGTTATAAAAATTATGGATCCACATGTTGACACATGAGGTCTTAATGGTTGTACATAGTATATTATGCTCAGTGGAGTCTTCTTATTTTATTAATTTATGGATTGTGTTCTCCTTTATGACTTGGTTGTGTCCATTTATTGTCATTTTATAAATAGATGCTTTTATGAATATATAATAAGAAAAAGGATCCTTGTAAAAAATATTTATGGTTTAATTTATACTCTTGTGAGCATCTACTAACTACTACTCTATTTTTAATGCAATAATTGAAATGTTGGTAATGTTTTAAGATAGTTTTAAGTTAAAAAGTTTAATTTATAATCACTCCTTTTGACCAACATATCTCATAGGTAGAGAAAAATGCTTGGTTTGTCAAAAAAATACAATCAAGAACTTGATGGAACTAAAATAAATAAATAAATTGGGTCCCATGACTTTATATTAATGCTTGAAAGCTATACAGATTGAAATTGCTTCATGTTTTTATGCTATATGCCCATTTGGGAGTGAGCTCATTAGTTTACCCTATTAGTGTACGTCTATGTTGTAGATCCTTTGTTATGGTGGATGGTTGTTTAAGTTGTCTATTTAATGTGTTGAGTGTTTTGATTGATTGCTTGAGTTACCAATGGGTTGTAAATCTCTTTCACGCTCAATTAATCTCCTCAAAAATTTAATGGCTTAACTCCACCATCTAGTTGATGGTTGGGGTGGTTTGGACCACCAAATGATTGGGATCATTAGGTTTCATGTATGAGGCATTCATTATTGGATAAGTATCTTATTTTATATCTTTACTTCAATGACTTTTTACTTATTATGCTTCCTCAAAATTTGGTTCAGTGGTTAAATTTTTTAGATGTCATATGTATGTATTTACTTATATGATGATGTACACTCACTTGGATTATTGTAGTGATCTTTTTATCTCTTGAAACATATATTGAAGGGATAAAGATCTATAATAAAAAAGCATCAATCTTATTTTATTTTACTCCATTAAATTCATTTGAATGTAAGCTTGCCTCATCTTATTTCATGTGGAAGCTACAATGAGGCTTTAATTTTCTTATTGACTTGCAGATATAAATTAGAGGTAACTTAACATGTGACATCATTTTGGTAGTTGTATATCATATGATGACATAAATTCACTCCTTTGATATATGACAAAGATTTAGAGTTATCTAATTATATTCGGAAGTCATTGTTAAACTCAAATACTTATTAACTACTAAATAATGAGACACAATGCACACTTATCATTGAATTTAAGTCGTGTATATATTTTCATACCAACAACTTAGATATTATATTTATAAATATGTTAAATGTTTTCTTATCTTGTTATAATCTTGTGATGTTATAGACTTGTTGGATTATAGAGGAATTGGGATAAAGATAACATGTACAAATGTTATTTGTTATGTCTTGAAGTAGGTGAAAGTGTCATTGCTATTATATGATATATCATGATATTGTACTTACCATGATAATTTTTCCATTATTATGAGTTATATGCCAGGATACTAAATAAAGGAATTTCCTTATCTATGACGCTATGTTAGATGCCTATATCCTAAGTGTGGATGATCTTTAAACATGAATTAAATATAATTTGATTATTATATTTATTTTATAATTTGTTTACATTTCTAAATGGACGCTAAAATTCTTGATATTGTTACACCATATCGGTATTCTTGGAATTAATGCTAAAATTTTAAGTGACTATTTTAATTATCTTATATAGTATCTTTTAGAATTAATTATAGTATGAAGTAATGGTAAATTAAATCCATTTTGTACATGTATTGTTATCCTAACTAGTCTTAGCATAGATTCATGATTTATCAATCGTTCTTGTGCTTATTATAAATATGAAATGCATTTGAAATGATATTCACGCCCTTATATTAGGAACTATAAGTTGATAATATTTTGGCATTGAGTTATCAATGTAAACCAGCTTCATATGGTTGGAAATGAAACATAATTATTGACATTTAGTGTTAATCATTTAGTAAAGTAAAGATTGCACTTGAGTATATTCTAATTTATAAATGAGTGTGGACCTTATAGTCTTATCTATCATTTTTACTCATTACTTTTTGAAGGTTATGTAGTGGCTTCTAAAAATTCTTAAATTATCAAGCATGAACTTTGCTAAGATGAATGTATACTCATTGATTAAGTTTCTTAGATTATTTGATCTAGACCATTAATATGGAATTAGCCTTGTACTTGGATATACTATTGAATTATTTTGATTATTCCATATAAATTTTTTTATTTGAGGTCCCTTAATCGATTGGATAATAGCAACTTCAAACCGTGCTCAATTGATACCTAATGTGGTAGTTGGTTGTAAGAATTTGAATAAAATTATAGTTGGTCATGCTGGTAGAGATTAGTTATAGTTATAGATTGGGAAAACTATGAATGCATATTAATATTCTAAGATACTTCATTTGATAAAAATATATGTTATGAAATGGATAGAGAAAATAGAGTTCATATTATTAATTGGCTCCTCATCATTCATTTCACTAAGCATTATGTTCATATTGTCTAAAATTATTTCATTCAGTCTCTTAGTTATTTGATTGGATGATTACATATATTTCTAAAAATTTCAATTTCTTATATATGAGAGGTTACATATCCTAATCTTTTATGATGTCCTTTTCTAGATGATTGCAAAATGTCAAAAAACCATATTAATGTTTTAAAATTTATAAGATTGAAATTATAAAAATAGTTATTTCTAATAATATATCTAATGTTTGTTTAACTTAAATTATTATAGACATGCATCACATGACATTTGGGGATGCCCATATTATCAATATTAGAGACATCCAATAATGAATTATATACAATGATTTGTGTGTCAGTAACTTAGTAATCAATGCAATAAACTGGTTTGCTCAAAACATGACTTGGTCATTCCAAATGTGTTTTACTACAAATAAACATCTGGCATCCTTTATCTTTATATAATTTGTGATTGTGATGATAACCATGTTCTGATATGACAAAAATACTTATAGATATGTGTCTAGGTTAGACGCAGGGGTTATCACTTTGAGCCGCAAAAGCTAACCTAATATTTTTATCTTTTCTACACAATCAAAGTATATAAGTGTTATGATGATTTTAAGGAAGCCATGTGGCTAAATAGGTTATTATATCTCTATTTGGGTCTTTCTCACATTATCACACTTCAGTCTGATGATCAAAATTGTATAGCTATGGCACAAAACTAGTGTAGTACTAATAAACTAAGCATATTGAAGTTCATGTGTATTTTATAGAAGAGAATGTCCTCACTGATGATATAAATCCATATTTTTGTACTATATATGAATAATAGGAAGATATAATGACAAAACCATTTTTTTGTATGAAGTTTTATCAGTTTCACACAATGTTGGGCCTCTATGAGTTTTCATTGAGGAGGGGCATGCATTATAATGTCGCTTCCTAATGGCCATATCATTCGTTCTTCTTCTCTATATTTATTCTCATTGTAAAATATTGTGATAAGTAATTTTATATGATTTTCATAAACTTTACAAAATGTGAGTTTATAGTGTAGCAAATATTTAAAAGATCATATTGTAATAGAGTTTCTTGTATTATAAAGATCTCTAGATAATTGGTTGACTATTCATGAGAAACTATGGGATGTGGTCACATGATCACGGTAGCCTAATCTTACTCTTTGTAGCTTACAGACTATAAATCATTTTGTTTCAAAAGGTGGTATTGGCATGATTTCAAATCTTTCAAATTTTACATGTCTCCTAAATATACTGTACATGATTTATGGAGTATGATTATTTTATTATAAAGGTGACTATGGCATATATCCCCACTTAAAATTAAGTGAGAGTGTTGTAACATTTAATGTTAAGTGGTGTCATTATTTGACCCTTAACGTATTACAATAGTAAATAATAAATATATTATTATTATTTAACATGATTGAAATTATTGTGTATATAAAATAATATAACATATTATTAAATATGACCATAGTGTTTCACAAGGAGAAGTTGGACCCATTGGTTACAATAGTTTACTTCACACATCAATATAATATTTATTTCTCAGTGAAAAAAAATGGAACATAATATTATTTATGATTAGTGTAAGATATATGCAATCATTGTGAAGGTTTTGTGAATTATTTTGAGAATAAGTGAGAGGTTGAAGGAATGTTTTGGGTATTTCTTCTCAATAAATTAACAATCACAATCTTTTGTTACCTTAGTTGAGGTTTTATATGTTTAACTCATGTGTATAAATATTTTTTTGTCTTTGCTAATTCATTGGTTATCTATATCTATTATGTGGTGATATTCAATATACACTATATTTTATATCACATTTTTTTCATTGCTAAGAATAATTTTATATTTTGTGGTAGAGGTGACAATGTAAAGTGATATTATGTGTTTCTTCATACAACATGGAAATGAGTTGTGTAAGGAGGAGATGTTTTGTTTCACAGTAAAATATTTCAAAGCGAGATGATTGATGATGGTAAAGAGCAATGACATTGTATTTCAAGTGATATCAAATATGAGAAGGCCCATATGATACATCGATCTTGAATTCAAGGCAAATAGTGAATTTAGATGACTTGCACCCATTGAAAAGAGGTATGCATCATTCTACGTGGTGACATCTTTAATTAGTTGTTTTCCATTGTCAAAGCTCAGGGATGACATCATGGTAATTGATTTGATTTCGACGGAGCTCCACATATGATGTGTGACTCAAATCAGTACCTAAATATACATTTATATATAATAATTATAAATATAATATATTACACTAGCATATAGTTTGTCATATAGATAATTATATTAAATATATATAGTTATAATATTATTATAATATATGAAATAATATATCTATTTCTATATAATAATTGTAAATTTACTACCTTAAAATAGTATAGAGTATACCAAGTAGACAATTATATCATCTCTCTCTCTCTCTGTGTGTGTGTGTGTGTGTGTGTGTGTGTGTGTGTGTGTGTGTGTGTGATATAATATAATATTATTAGATCTGTCATTGTAGATGGGAATGGATATAAATGATTTTATAAATCACACCCACCACTAAATACAAGCACATACATGGATGAATATAAATGGCTATGCAATTTGAATTTTAGTTTAATAAGGATCAAAATGGGGAAGATTATTTGAAAGATATAGTCCATCCATGAGCCATGAATCATATATGCAAACAAACAACTTAGATGACATTTCTCCTAACCATTGATGCCAATTTGTATATATGTCATGTAGTTGTGCTTGTGCCTAGGGCCTAAATTTGAAGGTCAACCCCACTTATGAATTTTTTTATGATAGTTATCTAATCAACATTGTCATAAAAATATGAATTTAATTCATATTAAGTTTTATTATCCATCATTTTCTCATTGCTCAATCTCATAGTGAAATAAAAATTCTGCACCCGAAACAACTTGTTAGCATATGACATATGACACAACCTCATTTTTTACCATCTCCTCCACCAAAAATATCATATTTTTATTCCTTGAAACTTCATTCCAAAAAATAATATAAGGCAAGTGTCCATAGATTTCAAGTAAGATATGACTATCGATTTATATTTTTTTCTTTACAAAATTTATTTTATAAAAAGCAAAAATTATACCACCCCTTCCCGCTTAACTTACACCTTTGATACAATTCCTAATATAAATATTTAATATTTCTCTATATTTTCTATCAACGTACACATTGCATCTTTCGCCATAATTACTAATAATAAACTCATTGACTACAAATCAATTTCACTCGCACCAAAATTTTCATGGGGACTCAAAACATCCCGTCATATCTTAACCCCTAGGACACATCAAGTTTCGTAATCAAAGAGGGTACTTCCTTACAAGACTATAAATTTCATGAATGATTGAGTAACGTCGTGGTACAGGGACAAATCAGATCGGATACGACACTTTGGACATATGATGAAACCCAATGCTATGATAGCAGAAAGGTCCCAATAGCTATGCATGTTACAATTGCCGAACAAGGCTTTTTTTAACATGTGTTTCATTGACGGAATATATTGGTGTGTATAAATAGTAATGTGGCCCAGAAGCTGAACATGTAGTATGTAATACTGGTTCAACATTTATTCAATAAAATCAAAAGTAACCAATCATATTTTGACAAGTAAGACTCGAGTATTAATAATCTAATGCACAACTATTGGTACTCCAAATATTATGTTTTGGTCATAGATTTAAAAAATACATTTTATGACCTTTCATGATAAAACTAATTATATCATAAAATGTATAATGTATTAGACCTTAAAATCTTAGTTATGAATAGTTAAGACGACATATTAAATAGTTATGAAGCAATGCAAAGGCAGAGATTGAAGAAGTAATTATGGAATTGAAGATATACAACACAACGAGACGGAATTCAAGTTTCCCGGTTGTCGTAGGCTTTTTTCTGCTGCTAATTATACATAGTGAATCTTTTTATAGATATAAGCATGGGCTCTTCTTTGTTTGTCAATCCTTGTATTTGTTCTGCCCGACTTTCTGTTCAGCCAAACTTTGCTTGTTTCGATTGAATGCACGAACATTGTTGGATTTTTAATACAAAAAATTGAACGATGGGAGTGGGTGCGTGAATCTCGAACGTACAGGCTGTATAAATTTTACCATATACATACTAATAAACACTGACGATCCCACGAACTTAAATCTAACCCAATCAAACACACAGTTCTTATGACTCAGAAAATTCTAATGCTATACAGTTAAAACCACAAAACTCCTAACAACTATCGAAACCGGTTTTTATGATACTATTGATCAAACTAAAATATTGATGTGAAGAAAGTTGACACATTCGTTGCTTGGGTTGAGATTATGGAGTAGTTTAAAAAAGTAAAATAAAAATAATAAATAAATAAAATCTGCTCGTCAAATTAAGCTCAGTTATTTTAAACGATTTATGTAAAAATTGGGACGTTATTTACATAATTTTTGTTAGAAAATAGGAACATATAAGAACATAAAATAGAACACACACAGATAATAACACATTCAGATTGCTACAGCAATCAAGGAACAAGATTTTTAATAATCTTCTTGATCTTCTGATCTTCTTGATCTTGTTCAAATTACAATACTGCCCCATGGGTCTATTAAATAGATTTGAAAAACTAACAATAATTAGAAAAAACAAACGAAAATCTAATTTTAGTCTTTACATGCAAACTGCAACTCTAACAGTTTAACTAACTGATAGTTAACTACTGCATGCATGAGGAGTGGAGAAATTAACTCCAGTTTCCAACACTCCCCCTTAATTTCTACCACAAACTATTTCAGCATTTACAATGCCTAAATTTTGTCTACCAGCTTCAACTAGGATGCTTTTCTTTTGCAGAATACACTGCCTCTCATGCGAAATACACAGCCTTATCTTCATACAAAACAAATACAATTGCTCAATGAGCATTCACTCAGCATTTAAGATTGAGGAGTCCTGTTGAAAGGCTATCAACGGACATGCTTATGTCAAACACTGCAAGCTTCCTGCTTGCTTACCTTTCTTTCACCCGACGCTTAACTGCTCAGGGTTCCTACCAAAACTCTGCTGGATTCTTTCCACATTGGTCTAGATTTGCCAACAATCGGTCTGATCTTCAGACACTTTGATAGCTTCACTCGCTATTCAACACACACAGTTTCACAGCTTCACTCACTGTGTAACACAAGCTCTGTGGAGCTCGTCTTTTCAAACACGGCACTGTGGCCGTCCATGCTATAATCTGAAGACAATGAATGATTGCATTGCTTGCATAACACAGAAAACATACGCCTTGTAAAACTGAATACAGACAACAGACAAGAAATAAAACAAATAAAAACATATCTCAGAAGGCTTTCGCTTGGTCAAAATAGACTCTAGCGGAGACCACAAACTAGCTGGAATGCTTCAATGCCTTCTTCACCACTTCTTCGCTTCTATGGAAGCTTGAATTGCACTTCACTTCTGCAAGTCTTCTGTGTAACACGCCTCTAGCTTGGGCGCTCATGTTTTTCTACTTTTTTTTTTCACTTTCTTCGACTGCCTTGATTGGCTTCAGCTCTTCAGTTTGCACGACTTTGGGTGCAAGCAGGGCCTTTTCTGAGGTCTTGTCTTTGGTCTTGGCCGTCGGCTCATCCTTCGTTACTGGCATTTCCTCTTTTGGGGGCGGCTCGACGAATTCATTGATTTTTGATGGCCTTCTTTGAAACACAGTCACCGACGTCGGTCACACTGTCACGATCGGTCGATAATATTTGCCGATGTCAGTTTACTCTATCGATGTCGGTTTGGGAGTCGGTCGACGTCGATTTTTGCACTGCCGATGTCGGTCTCTGCGCTCCCTACTGGCAATTCCTGCACCCGACTGGTTCACTCTCCTTTCTTCTTGTCGCCTCCCTGCTCGCTGCTTTCCTAGTCAGACGTTTTTGCCACAACTTCATAATACATAGGGTCATGAGTGAAAAGAGCAAAATTTGAAACCAAATCTAATTTCTCTTCTTCTTGATTATAAATTTCATTCAAACTTCTCATCTTCTTACCTTTAAATCTTGCTCTTAAAGTAGCAAGAGTTGGATCTGATTCATTACTTACTTGTGAATTTGGTGTAGGGTGACCTGCATGACTAGATTCACCTTGTTCAAACCTTATAGGTGTTCTTACTGGTGTACTTGTCCCTGCTTGTGGAGAGGATTGTCCACCTTGCAAATTTTGTTCTTCAAAAACTTCTTCATCCTGTGGAATTGATGCCCCAACAATGATGGTGCTACCATCCCATGCTTCTACTTCCTTAAATTCAACATCCCTGCTAATAATCACTTGCTTTGAAATTGGGTTATATAACTTGTATGCCTTTGATTCTTCAGAATAGCCAATAAAAATGCATTTCTAACCTCTATCATCAAGTTTCTTTCTCAATTTAGATGGTATAAGAGAATATGCTACACAACCAAAAATTCTGAAATGATATACACTATATTTCTTACCACTCCATGCTTCTTGTAGAATTCGATCTCTGACACTCTTTGTTGGGCTTCTGTTCAGAATATACACTGCACAGGCTACTGCTTCTACCCAATATTCATTTGACAAGTGTTTAGCTTTTAACATGCTTCTTGCCATTTCCATGATTGTTCTGTTCTTTCTTTCTGCTACACCATTCTGCTGTGGTGTGTACCTTTTAGTCAACTATCTTTTGATTCCATGATATCTACAAAAATCTTGAAATTGATTAGACATATATTCACCTCCTCTATCAGATCTGAGTACCTTGATATAACGGCCACTCTTCTTTTCAACCATTGCCTTGAATTCTTTAAACTTTCCAAATGCTTTAGATTTGTTTTTGAGAAAGTAGATCCAAGTCTTTCTGCTAAAGTCATCAATGAATGTTAGATAAAAGTACTACCTCCAAATGATGGAGTTTGCATTGGTCCACATAAATCACTATGGACTAACTCCAATATTACCTTAGCTCTATATGAGCCTCCTACTAGAAAACTCTCTCTATGTTGTTTTGCCAGAATACAACTGTCACATGAACTTCCTGGCTGTTCTATTGGTGGTAAACCCTTCACCATATTTTTCATCTGTAACAAATTTAAAGCTCCAAAATGTAAGTGTCCATACCTTAAGTGCCATAGCCATAATTGATCTAGCTTTATGGATTTGAAGTGTTCTTCCTCTTTTCCTTGGATGCACTGATTATGAAGAGGGAACATGCGATTCTTGGTCATCTCCACTTTTCCTATCAACCTGTCACTTGGAACCTTGTCCAGTATTGTGCAGACATTATCCATAAAAGATACTCTGTAACCTTTCTGCACTAACTAACCAACACTCAAAATATTATGTTTTAGTCTAGGTACAAAATAAACATCAGGTATAAATCTTCTTTCACCATTCTTGGCCAAAACATTTATGACACCTTTACCCATGACATCTACTGTGATATCATTTCCTAGTTTCACTTCTGATCTTACAGAATCATCAAGACTAGCAAAAAATTCTTTATTTCCTGTCATATGATTACTGCATCCACTGTCTAAAAACCAAATATCTTTAGCTTTTTCTTGAGTAACATTACAAGTAAGAAACATGCTTCGAGAACTAGATTCACCTGTGTAATTAGCATTCTGCTTGAACACATATCTTGGTTTATTTCTACAGTCACTAGCATAATGACCATATTTCTTGCAGTAATAACATTGAACATTAGATTTATCAAACCTTTGAGAACCTTGCTGTGAGTGGTTGTGACCACGTCCTTTGTTGCTGTAGTTTCCTCTACTGCTGTAGTTTTGATTACTGTTCTCACCTTCATCTGAATTGTTCCTTCCATATCTGCCTCTACCTCTTCCTCTGAAGTTTGACCTGGCTCTTCCTCTTCCTCTGCCAATTGATACCTGTGACTTGAATGCATTCTCAAGCGAAGAGTTATTCCTTTTCATTCTAGATTCATGTGTTAACAAAGAACCCATTAATTCATCTACAGATAATTGTTCCAAATCCTTGGTTTCTTCAATAGCTACTACTATAGCATCAAACTTACTGGGTAAACATCTGAGTACTTTCTCTATAATCTTCTGATCTGTCATAGTTTCTCCATTAGATCTTATCTGATTCACTATATTCAAAACTTGACCCATAAATTGATCTATTGATTCTGATTCATTCATTTGCAAATTTTCAAAAGTTCTCCTTAGAGATTGCAATTTAGCAATTTTTACCTTCGTATTACCTCTATAGGTAGTCTCCAGGATTTTCCATGCCTCTCTGGATCTTGTTGCTGCTGCAACTCTAGAAAATATTGATTCATCCAATCCCTGTTGGATTATAAATAAGGCTTTTGCATCTTTCTTCTTATTCTCTTTAAGCTGGTCATTTTGTGCTTGATTTAAAGTCAGATGGGCTGCCTCGTCCTGCAGTTCTACAAAACCACTTTCTACTAGATCCCATACATCTTGTGAGAAAAATAACGTTCTCATCTTAATTGCCCAAAAATCATAATTCTTATCATCAAAAACAGGAATTTGAGGCTGTGAAATACTGTTATATGTTGCCATTTCTTACACGTTCTGCCTTCACGGCTTCCTGCACGCTTCTTCAGATACTGACTAAGCATCCTTAACCTACTGGCTCTTCTTTAACTGCAGCAAGTCAATGATAACAAAAAGATACTGAAGAAATAATAATGAAAAAAAATATTGGGCTGACTGTGCCTTTCTTTGACCGATCAGATTTTCTTTTTTTTTGGTTTACAAAAAAAAAAAAACTGCTGTGCGCTCTTTCAAAAACAAGATGCTTTTGACTTCTGAGAATTACTTGCTGAATTAACTTCAGCGCTTCTCTTTTTTTTTTTGTGTTGATTGCTATTGACTGGGTGTTTTTCTTGGACTGCGCCCTACCTGAGCGCTGACTCTACCCTGCGCGCTGACTGCTTCCTAACCACCTTCTAACTTCGGCTGCACTTTGCTTGCTGTCTGGTGTCCCCTGGTCCACTTGGCTGCTGCCTCTTCCTTCACTGCTGCGTTAACTGCACATTGCTTGCTGTCGGTTTGGATGCCAACCAATTCAGCGATCTCCAAAACTGACTGGCTGTGCGTCTTGACTACTGTGTGTTGACCTGACTGCGCTTGCTTTGCCTGGGTTGACTGCGCCTGAGCTTCCACCCAGGGGCTTCAAATTTTGACTGCTACGTCAAAAAAAAAAAAAAAAAACCGTACGACGAACACACCTGTATGCTCTCTAACCTGGTTAGCGATCTCTTTTCTTGCTGGACGCCTCTTGGCTTTTTCTTGTTTCTGGCTCTGATACCAATTTGTTAGAAAATAGGAACATATAAGAACATAAAATAGAACACACACAGTTAATAACACATTCAGATTGCTACAGCAATCAGGGAACAAGATTTTTAATAATCTTCTTGATCTTCTGATCTTCTTGATCTTGTTCAAATTACAATACTGCCCCATGGGTCTATTAAATAGATTTGAAAAACTAACAATAATTAGAAAAAACAAACGAAAATCTAATTTTAGTCTTTACATGCAAACTGCAACTCTAACAGGTTAACTAACTGATAGTTAACTGCTGCATGCATGAGGAGTGGAGAAATTAACTCCAGTCTCCAACAATTTTTATCCCAAGGATTACAGTGTCACAGCCGTATACAAACTCTCATGATTTTTCTGAGTCTACCATGGCGGTATTGAAATTGAAACATCGATAATAGTTTCACTGTTACTGCGTTTAGTGAAACACCAAAACCAGTAAACTCGGAATTATGTTAGAAGATGATGTACGTCAGTGATAAAAAATTATGTAGTAAGAAATCTGAAAACCGTAGAAATTGAAAAAATTTAAAAAATTTGACCCAAAAAATGAAATTAGAAAAATGTTGCAATGGTTGTATATATAAAATTGCGAGACTTATAAACCATTACACTCACGGAAAGGTCACCCGAGCTCGTGTGAAAACGTTCGGCTGTTGAAGATTCCAGTTTGAGGGAAATTGTGATTTGTGGGCTTTACCCAATAGGCCTCATTTACTTTTTAATGTGAATAACTGTTCGCTTTTTCATCCACTATCTTCTGTCTGTTATATTTGAGGCTTCCATTGAGATTCTACTATTTTTTTCGAAAACATCAAAATCCATTCGTTTTTACAAAAACATCGTGATTTTTGATGCAGTCTTTTATGGCAAACGCCAATGTAAAGGGAATTTTTTAATGATTTTCTTAGTTTTGTAAATGTTCATTAAAAATAAATGCTTAATGTGGGAAGTATCTCGTTTAATTAAATTTGTTGGACAAATTATGTTGGACAGATGTATTATATTTCAAAACATTTTCTTTATTTTGTTATTGTAAAGAGAATATTTTATGATTTTGTTAGTTATATAAATGTCTGACGTATCTAGTTCAATTAAATATGTTGGAGAGCTGTATTATATTTCAAAACATCTTCTCCATGTTTTATTAACGTAAAAAGAATCTTTTATAATTTTGTTAGTTATGTAAATGTCCCAAATATCTAGTTTAATTAAATATGTTGAAGAGTTGTATTATGTTTCAAAACATCTTCTCCATATTTTGTTAATGTAAAAAATATTTTATTAATTATATAAATATCTATGAAAATAAATAATTAACATAAAAAATATTTAATTTAATTAAATATATTGGTAATATGTATTATACTTCAAAACATCTTCCCATATTTTACCAATGTAAATAGAATCTCTTATAATTTTACTAACTATATAAATACTCATTTTTTAAAAATTAATATAAAAATATCTAATCTAATTAAACATGTTAAAAACGTATATTATGCTTCAAACATCCTCCCCGTGTTTGCCATTGAAATTCGATTGATTAATTCAAAAACATCATTTTTTTCATTTTCAAAAAACATCGTAATCTTTTCTGATTAGGTAGGTTCCTTGTTTTGGATGGGGCCAACGTGAAGATAAGAGGAATCTCTTGTGATTTTGCAAAACATGAATTGACCACGGAAAACACACGATTAATGTTTGAAATATCTAGGTTAAACATGTTGGAAACGTGTAGTATGTTTCAAAACGTTCATCCTTTATTTATAAAGCTTATCATTTCACCTCATTGTTTAAAAATAACTATCATGATCTCAAATCAATAGGTTACAAAACATCTACATTTACGAATCGCTTATTTATTATCATGTGTCATTAAATGCTGTAAGAAATTATTCTTATATAAAACGTAGAATGTTTAATAAGTTTATAATTATTATATTTTAACTTGTTAGGAATTTAATTAATATTCTATTAACATAGTAACAGTTCGTGGTTGTTTTTTTAATATAGTTTGTAATTAAGATTTGAAGTGTATATTATCAATTTAAAAAAATACAAGTAATTATATTTGTCATAATTTTTATATGTGTGTCATAATTTTTATATGTGTGTGTGGGGGGTATAGTTTCTATATATAAATTTGATGCTGAATTGAATTTAAATATTAGTTAATAATATTTTAAAAATTTGTACATCAAACTTTCCAAATTAATATATACTTTAAATATCATTTTGTCTATTTGAATTTTGTCAATTACCTAAATAATTATCTTCAAAACTATTGATTTTTAATTAATGAACATTAAAATGAGAACTATTTAATGAACATTAAAATTAATGTTATACAATAAATTTTAAAATCAGAATCATTAAACAAACAAAACATAGAAAACATTAGTAAACATTTTTTATTAAAATAAATTATTTTAAAAATTTTATATAGGTGTAAAGTTTAACATCTCATCCTTGAACTATTTCAATGATTACATAAAATATAATATCAATATTTTTAAAAAAAATGTCATTCTTTTTTCTTTTTTTTTTATACTTTTAAATTTTTAAAATAAACTAAATATTTAAAAAAAAATTTTACCAATATAAATATTAATTAAAATTTTAGGTAATATTAAATAAAATTTATTATTTATAATAAAACCAAAACCAATATTAAAATTTTCTTAGACATTCAATACAACATTAACAATAAAGGTTCCTATAGATATAAGATAACACCTTATGAAATAGGATAAGATGAACTAATTTATTACATATTATAATTATAATCTGTATACATAAGTTTTATTGATGGTATTCATAACCCTAAAGTAATGAAGATAAGTAAACATGTATATATTCTTTTTCTTTGTTGGAATTTTTCTAATTAATTAATTTTAATGGGAATTTGGATTCATATTGATTTACATGGAATTTAAGTTATGTAAATTTAAAAAATATTGTATGTTTCAAAATATTAATATGAGATTAAATTTTAAGAGCTTCAATTTAATGCAAAGCCTTAACATGAGTTCATAGTTTCTTATCTTCCTCATAGCCCATGCTTTTCATAATAAATTTACTGCAGGTTTATTTAATTTGAGTGGATTGTTTCTTACCTTATTCCTAGCCCGTGTTTTTCAAAATAAATTTAATGTAAGTGGTAATAAGTATTTATATAAAAATTTGTTTATTACTATTTTTCTAATTTTTTTTGTATTTGTTATTGTTTATTTATATAGTAGATTAAAATGTTTTATATTATGGTATATTTTGTTCGTCTTTTTCCATTAAGTTATATTTAGTATGGTAATCTTGAGTCTTACTTGGTTGTGTAGATTTGTTATACTTTATTTATATGGTATAATAAATTATTTTTTGTATTAAATTATATTTTATTTAAAAATTTTGTTAAGTTATATTCGGTACAATGGTTTTGAATCTATCTTAGTTAGGTATTTTTTTGTCTTTAGGAATTGTTGGCATAATTAATATTATATTGCCTTTTTTGGCAGTTGTATAAATTGGCAAAAAGCCACGTAAAGGTAGCTGCAGGTAGTTATAATCAGTTGTTTGTAACTGATTCATTTTGATATTGTATAAATGCAGTTTCTGTTATCAAATCAATATATCAAATTTTTGGTTTATTCCTCACTTTGGCATGAGATCCTATCGATCAGAAATCGATGCAATCCTAGGACGGAGCAGTATGGTGGAAGCTCGAGACATGTGCAGCAGAAGTGAAAGTCCAACGTAGCAGAGAAGACAATCCTAATCGGTGAAGTCTGAAAAAAAAGGTGAAGCCTAGGAGAGGAGAACGTGTAGCAAAAGCATGCTAAAGAGTGAGAAGCTATCATCAGCGAGAAACGAATTACCATACCGTGGATCATGTGCAAGTGTGACGTAGAAGTATACAGCAAAGAGATAGCAGTGAAGGAAGATCGTTGTCTTCCTCCTGGAGATAAGCGAACTGTAGTAAAGCTGAAAGAGCCACCCACAAGTTGAAATCACTCAGATCAAGCCAAGATAGAGTGAAAATCTGGGAGGAGAGTCACACAAAGAGTAGAAGTCTTGACCATTGAAACCAGCTCACATGCAGCCAAAGCTAGAATCGTGTGAAGAAAGCAGTATTCTTTCAAGGTACATGCATTACGTTATATAGAAATTTTGAAACTTTGAAGCAGTAAATTCTTGTTCTGGCTTGTATTTTCTTGCAAAACTAAATTAAGGAAACACACAAATATGTCTATGCCCAAGTTGTTACTATTAGACGCCCAACTCTTGAAAGGGCCAAATTTTGCCACCTGGAAGATGAAGATGTGGATGATTCTTCAATTTGAAGAATTATGGGGCATCATCACTACAACAGTCACCCATCCTACCGGACATGATGAGAACAAGAAGTTCAATAAGTCAGACATGAAAGTGCTCATGCCGATAGCTCTCAATATTACTGATGATGTTCAACTACATGTTCCTAATGCATAGACATCGAAAGAGGTATAAGTCATTTTTTCCATAATTTATGAGGTGATGATCTAGACCATAATCTTGGATCTACAATTGCTTCTTCATACACTCAATATGAATTCAAGTGAAAAGGTTGAGGAGTTCCTACATCGAGTTACAAAACTACAAGAATAACTTGTTGTGCTTGGAGAAAAGATCAAGGATAAGATGTTGGTTCTGATCATGCTGAGAGCTCTCCCATCTTAGTTTTGCACATTTTTTATGACATTTAACATTACCAAGCAAGTAGTGCCTTTTGAAGAATTGGTTAATTTGATTCAATAAGAGGAAGCAATTTATTCTGTGCATGAAGAATTTGAGGACAAAGCCCTGATCTCTAAGTAACAAGGTCCAACATTCAAGAAGGGACCTTAGAAGTAGCCATACCAATATCAACAACAACAACGACTAAGAAGCCAAAGTGGCGGTTTTATATTTTTAAAACCCACATACATGATACTAATCAATTTTGGTATAATGTCTTGGCTCAAGGCCAATCCAATCAAGAGGGCTCTTCCTGTAAAGAAGATTCAAATAAATCTAAAAGACATCCTTGATAATGGAATCAAAAAGGGTATGTAGTAGCATAAAATCAAGTAGAGAATGTATCTGATGATGAAGCAGTAGAAGAAGCAACATATGGAGCCCATGATGATCTTGTACTAGTCTCCTAGACCTTGACAGTAGTGAGCAAATTTTGTTTAATAGACTTTCGTGCCAGAAAGCACATGCCTAGATGTAAGGAACTCTTTGATTCACTAATAATTCACCCAACTGGAGATCAAGTTTGAATTATTGATGATAAAGAGTACATTATAGAAGGAATTGGATGTGTCACCATTCCTCTTAGGACAATATGTTGTGTTCACAAAAAGGTACTCTATGTCCCTAGTTTGATAACGAATCTCTTATCTGTTAATTGACTATTGAATCATAAGATAAAAGTAGACTTTCTAGTCTAGGAAGGCATCAAATCATGTCTCATTTATTAAGAAGGTCAGGTTATTGATAAAGCCTTCTTGAAGGATCAATTATTTGCGTTAGATGCAGTTTCAACTACTGAGGTTGTATTTGTACCTCTATAGTATAGTCCACTTCCACTTTGGCACTAATGCTATGGGCATCTATATGTTCATTCCCTCTTTTATCTTAGTTCTAAGGCAATGGTACATGCAAGTCCTCAGGTTTCTCATTCTTTGTCGATATGTCCCAGTTGTCTTGTGGCCAAACAACACCAAGTTCCTTTCATGTTAAGGAATGACTTGATATTGTACATTATGATCTATGTAGACCCCTACTAGCATCTCCCTAAGGATTTAGGTGCTTTTAGTTATTTTTTGATGACTTTTCTCGCAAGGCTTAGGTGTTATTTCTCAAAAATAAGATTGAAGCCCTTACACATTTCAAGGCCTTCCATCAACATGTTGTTATATAATCTGAGAAGTGACTTTAACTCCTCCACTTAGATTGAGGGGGGGAATTCAAATCAAAAGAGTTCTTCGCATTCTTAAAGCAACATGACATCAGGCAGCACCTGACTACTCCCTATATGCCTCAGTAGAATAGAATAGCAGAAGGACGTAAACACTCAATCATGGAGATGGCTTATTGTATACTATCCACTACAAATTTGATGGCATAATTTAAGGTAGAATTATTACAAATAGTTTTCTATCTTCTAAATAGAGCACCAACAAATATATTACTAGACAAAATACTAAAAGAGGTATGGAGTGGTCTTTAGCCATCAATTTCTAATCTTAGATTATTTGGTTTTACTTCTTATCTGCATGTCCCAAATAAAAAGAGGAAGAAGATTGAACCAAAGACCCTCCCATGTATTTTCCTATGGTATAGCACTACCTCCAAAGCATACCATCTCATGGATCCTAAGATGAAGAAGATTTATGAAAGTAATGATGTGGTATGTGACGAATCATCATTTGACTAATTGACGTAAAAGGAGATAGACCAGGCTACCTCTCATAGACTTTTCCCATAATTAGATGATGAACATGAAGAAGGTGAGCTACAAGAAGGAAAATCATTTGTTGATCATGGTAATCTTCAAGGTATTACTTCATAAAACTAGTAGTCTCATCTTCATCCTAAATGGCTAGATTCCACAATCAAGGACTCACACCTAATCTCTCCTCTAGACACTTCATCAAGAGTTTAAACAAGAATATAGGTGAGACATGAAGTCAATATTGCACTCATGAGTTTAGTGGTTGATAGCACCGAACCAAAGACAGTTTGAGAGGCCTTAATCAACCTCAGTGTAAGAAAGGTATGGATGCTAAATATGATAACCTTGTCAAAAATGGGTTGTGTGAACTTATTAATCTACCATTAGGTAATAAATACATTGGCTCCAAATGTATTTTCAAAACAATGTACAAGGAAGACGGATCCATCGATAAACATAAAACAAGACTTATTTCAAAGGGTTATGCTTAACAAGAGCGCATTGATTATGAGGAGACCTTTACACCCACTATGAATATTAAGACCATCAGAATTGTTTATGCACTAGCAACATAGTATGGATGGTAACTTCAATAAGTGGACATCAAGAGTGCTTTCCTTAATAGTGGTCTAAAGGAAGAAGTATACATGACCCAACTAGAAGGTTTCATCGATGAAAAACATCTGTAAAAGGTATGTCATTTAGTTAAGTCACTTTATGGACTTAAACAATCACCTTGGGCATGGTATATAAAAATAAATAATCACATATTACAACATGGTTTCATTCATAGCCCCTCTAATTCCAATTTGTATATTAAGAAGGTTGGTACATATATTGTCATTCTTGTGTTATATGTGGATGATCTTGTGATCACTAGTAGTTTATATGATCTTGTTGATGTAGTAAAGGATGACCTAAATAAATACTTTGATATGACTAATTTGGGGTTACTACACTATTGTCTTATCATGAAGATATGCTAGAAATAGAATCACAGCTTTATCAACTAGATGAAATATATCAAGACACTCCTAGGAAAGTATAGAATGTTAGATTTTAAACCTCTTTAAACACGAATGGAGAAAGTGTTACAACTCTCTCGATTCCAAGATTCCCCTCAAGTGGATCTAAATCTCTATAGATAACTCATTAGGAGTCTCTTCTACTTGACCTGCACTAGACTAGATATATGTTTCGTTGTGAGCTATCTTTCAAGATTTATGTAGGAGATGATGAAATGTCACTAGATCTCAAAAAAACTTATTTTTAGATATGCTATAGGTACACTTGAGTATGGTCTAGAATACAAGAAGAATAGTTATCTTTTCTTATATTGGTACATTGACTCAGACTATGCTACATCTATTGATGATAGAAAATCTAATTTAGGAAACATTTTTCATCTTGGATGTGGACCCATTTTTTGGACTAGTAAAAATCAATAATTAGTTTCTCTCTCATCCATGGAAGTAGAGTATCACACCATAGGAGGAGGTGTGTGTGAAGCTATATGGATACATGACATTTTATTTGATATGGAGATTCATTAAGATCAACCACCAATTCTATTTTGCAATAATCAAGGTCTCTTGAAGCTTGTGAATAATGTTATATTTCATGAATAAACGAAACACATTGATGTTTAGTGTCATTACATCATAGAACAAGTCTTGAACCACCACATTCAGCTCTAGTACTCCCTGATAATTCATAGATAGTAGATATACTCACCAAGTCTCTTGCCAAGCTGAAATTTGATATGTTTTGGGGGTAAATTTGTAAAAAAAATGTAATAAAGGGGGGAATGTTGTCATAATTAATATTTTATTAGATTATTTTGTAGTTGTATACGTTGGCAAAAGGCCACGTAGAGGTAGTTACAGATTCATTTTGATATTGTATATAATGTAGTTTTTGTTATCAAATTAATATATCAAAGTATTAGTTTATTATAAATACATAAATTGATGTGGAACAATTTCACAACATCATAATAATATATATCATTAAAGATGCATAAATAACATAAATAAATATGCACAATAAGAAGACCAAATTTGGCATGGTTCACCCAATGTGTGCTACATCCACCTAGAAACACTTTTTCAAATTTTATTACAAGCCATCATAGTACAATCACTCTCAGATATGTCTTTAGAATCATAATACATAAATATTGTTTGGATCTATTCTCAACAAACCCTCTTAAATTTGGACATGAATTCACACACTCTATTCTTCCTTCTCAAATACTTGTTCTCCTAATGTATTACTTACAGAATATATATCTATACATAATATATCAACAAAAATGTATTAGAAAAAAAGGGGTAAAAAAACCATGGGCAAAGTTTACCTAAAATAGTTTCCCACTAAAGGGAGTCCAAAAAAATTAAAAGGAATCTTGATGAGAATACATATAGAGTGTACAATACATTTAAAATATATAGTATTTAAAAATACACTTTAATTTAAAAATAAGATCCACAACACAATAATCTCCCACTTGGAGACTAATTTCCTCTGAACATGATTCTCAACCCTTCATTATAAACTATGAAGGCCAACCCAAAGTAAACATAGCTTCAGTTCCTCCCTTGTGATCACCATGGTCATCATGTCTGCAATATTCTGACTGGTATGATTCATCTCTATCTTCAACATCTCTTCCTCTAAATTTTTCCTCATAAAATTTTACCTCAACTATATGTGTTTCATCCTAGAGTGGAAAGTGGAGTTCTTTACTAGATGTATAACACTTTGACTATCACTATATAGCTTCTCTTTCTTTTGTTTATTCCCTAGCTCTCTAATCAACTACTATAACCAAACCATTTCTTTACTTTCCTCTATAGTAGTAACATACTTAACTTCAATGTTTGACAAAGCTAGAAATTTCTATAGTCATGAAATCTAGCTCACCACTATGTCACCTATAGTAAATACATATCATGTTGTACTCCTACTATACAAATCTCTATCCATGTCTAAATCTACATAACCACACAAAGTGGTGTCTACTCCACCATATCTTAAAATTATCCTCATGGTCCCTCCTAAATAGTGAAGAATCTACTTCACTATCTTCCAGTGTTCTCTATTTAGATCAATCAAGTACCTACTTATTGATCCTACTATATGGGCAATATCTAACCTAGTACACACCATGCAATACATCAATCTTCCAAAATCTTATGAATAAAGCACATGTGACATCTAGAGTTTCTACTCCTTTGTCTTAGGATAATACTCCTTTCATAGCTTCAAATGACCTACTAAAGGAGTCCCAATCAGTTTAGCATCCTACATACTAAACCTCTCCAAGACCATTTTTATGTACTCTACCTGGGATAAATTTAGATTTTGTTCCTTCCTATATCGAGTTCTTCTCATATCAAGGATTTATTTTGATGCTTAGAAATTCTTCATAGAAAATGAATTACTAAGTTGTTCCTTGAGTACCATTATTTCTTACATATCCTTTCGTACAACCAACCTGTCATCCACATATAGACAAATGATAATGTAATCACCAACATCAAATTCCTTGATATATATGTAATGGTATAAATGAAACCTAGATTATCCCTACTCCATCATTAAACTATCAAATTTCATGTACCACTATCATGGATCTTGTCTCAGGCCATATAAGCTCTTATTCTATTTTCACACCATCATCTTATTCCCCATGACCTCATAGCCCTGTGGCTGCTCCATATACAATTCCTCCAAATCACCATGAAGGAATGTAGTCTTTACATCCAGCTACTCCAAATGCAAGTCTTCCATTGCCACTATCTTAAGAATAGTTTTAATATAAGTCATCTTTATCATGGGGAAAAAACCTCATCAAAATCAATTCCCTTCATCTGTGCAAAACCTATTTACCACCAAATGGGCCTTGTACATTTTTTTTCCTCCATCATCTTATTTAACTCTATATACCTACTTATTCTTTAATACTCTCTGTTTTTCATGTGGGTTTACCAAATCCTATGTCTAATTTTCCATGAGTGCCTGATGTTCCTTATCCATAGCTTGCTCCTACTTGTTTTGGACATCTACCTGTATTACTTCTTCAAATTACTCTAACTCTTCATTGTCAATGAGTAATAAATAAGAGAGATAAAAATATTGAGGTTGCATTTTTACCCTTGAATACCTTTTCACCATAAGAGTTTAGGGTTCCTATGGAGTAGGTTCCTAAACTGGTTGTCTAGACACTTTATCATCTGCAATATCCTCCAGCATTATGTACTCTTTTATAGAATCCTCTATCTGATCTTGCAACTACAATTTATACATGAATTTTTCATTAAAGATAACATACCTAGACCTAAATATTTTCATGTCCTTAAGACACCAAATCTAGAAACTAAAGTCATCCTCACAATAACCAATAAAGGTGTATTTTTCAGACATAGCCTCTAACTTGGTCCTATCATCTTTATCAATATGAATGAAGGATTCACAATCAAATATTCTAAGAAATTAATAATCAATCTTCTTAGCATACCAATATTTATAAGGTATTCCTCCATCCAAAGTAGATGAAGGACCTCTATTTATAAGATATATAGATGTGTTTACTACTTCTACCTAAAACTAAATAGGTAGTGTTTCATGCAACCTCATGTGCTTAGCACACTCTATGATATTCATATTCATCCTTTATGACACTTTATTCTACTATGGAGTTTTTAGAACTATCTTTTATCTATGAATTCTATTCATTGGAAAGTAATCAAAAAATGCATTGCTGCAATATTCCTCACCATTATCTAACCTAAGACATTTTAACTTGAGACCTGTTTCATTCTCAACCAAGGATTTTCATATTTTAAATGTATCAAGCACATCATATTTTCTCCTAATGCCATACACCAAAACTTTCCTAGTTACATCATCAGTAAAATTGACATAATAAAATGACCCACCAATAGAAGATTTTTGAGCCAACCCCCATACATTTAAATGAAATAAATCCAACTCATTCTTCTTCATCATAGGTCTAACCTTGAAAAAATTTAACATCTTCTATTTTACATACACATAGTCTTCATAGTAATCTATATCCTATCCTTTAAATCTAGGCCACTGATCCTTGAAAATTTGCATACCATTTTCATTCATGTGATCTAACCTATTGTGTCACAAAGATGCATCTACATTTGTAGCAACTAAATTACAATAATCAGTACTACTTGATAAATATAAGGTACCAACCTTATTACATCATGCTACCACAAGATCAACCTTGGTCACCTTTCAAAAATTTACTGTAAATGCCACCATACAACCTTCATTGCCTAGTTGTCCTATAGATACCAAATTTTGTCTTAGCTTAGGCACATGCTTGACATACTTTAATAGCCAATTGTTTCAATTCTACATCTTTATCTAAACACTTAATTTTCCTACTATGATATAAGGCTCATCATCACCAAATAAAACACGTCAAAAATTCCCATGAAAATAATCAATAAAATAATGCCTATATGGCATAGCATGAAAATAAGCCCCTTGAATATAAAACCCAAGATTTAACAATATTGTCAATGGAAAGAATTAGTGCAACTTGAAAAACATTATCTATTACCACATTCACCTCCTTATTGTCTTCGAGATTTTTTTTTCTTGTGCTAAAGATACCAACAATCCTTCTTCACATGCCCAGTCTTTTCATAGTGCTAGCATACCATTTTTCCCCTTGATTTTGATCTTCTAAGACCACTTGACTTTTTGCGCTTTCCTTTTCCTCTAAAATTTTATCTCCCTCTACTTTTTGCTACCAAAGCATCACCTAAAGTAAAAGTTTCCCCATAGTTTTTCCATCATATTTTATCACCAAGAATTACTCCTATGACATCTTCAAACTTCAACTTCACATTATTAGAGACCGATTTGCTCATAGCCATTATAAGTCTATTCCAAATATCTAATAATGAACATAAAATAAGAAAAGCCCTAAATTTATCATCAAAATAAATTTAAATTTTTTTTGACATACTCAACTATGTTAAATTCATTCAAATGATTAGCAAGTGAACCATTTTAAGATATCTTTATATTAAGTACCTTTTTCATTAATTTTTCTTTAATTAAAAGTAGAGAGTTTCTCATATAACTTCCCTATTTCATTTATGAGATCTTTTGTAGTATTCTCCTGCAATATAGTAAATGTGATAGAAGATGCATAACATAACATAATGGCCCCAAGTCATTTTTTGTCAATCAACTCCTAAGCCTCATCTATCATACTTAATGGTTGCTTTATTTTTCCTCCTAGTGGAGCATAGAGGTCCTCTTGATAGAGATAATCCTTTATCTGCATCTTGTATAGACCAAGGTTCTATCCAATGAAATTTTCAATATTTGATTTGTGATCATCAACAATAACTCTCACTTAAACTAATAACCTTTTTTGTGATTCAATACTTCAGCAAATACAACCTAAAGTTTTTATACAAGTTTTTAAGAATAAATATATAAATCTACATGAAATAATTTTATAGAATCCCAATAATACTTATGATTAGAGATGTATACAGAATAAAAATAAATATGCACAAAAAAAAAGAAGAGATTTAACGTGATTCACTCAATCTGGACTACATCTACCAATAAACACTTGCTCATATTTTATTACAAGTGACCTGAGTATAATCATTCTCGAATCTGTCTTCACAATTACGATGCACAAATATTATTTAGAGTTGCGCTCAACAAATTATCTTAAATTTTCACCTAAATTCACACACTCTGTTCTTCCTTCTCAAACCCTTTTTCTCTTTATGTATTACCTTCAAAATATCTATCTATATATAGTACATCAACAAAGTGGTATTAAAAAACAATGGATGCTAAAATTATGAGAAAATGTCAACCTAAAATGGTTTCCCATTAACGAGGATCCTGAACCTCAATGAGAATACATATAGAGTGTGCAGTATATTTAAAATGTACATTAGTTGAAAATATATTATAATTTAGAAATAGGCTCCACAACACAACATTTGTTACACTTAGTGTTACTAATTTTTTACTTCATAACATGGCATTTTAATTTTTTATTGATTTTTTTTTCATGATTTTTAGGTATGTAATAATTATATTTTTATTTTATGTACTTTATAAGGTAATGAAAAATTAAAATAAGAAATATAATAATTCAATATTAATTATAGTTTTAGAAATATTTTTTTATTATGTAATATTTTTTTTTCAAATATACATTTATAAATAAAAGTATATTAAACCGTAAACATTCATTCATATAGAGAGTACTATATGTAACAAATATTTAGATTGATTAACTAAATTATAATTTTAAAAGTATCTTATATTTCATTTTAAATTTCTTAATATTAATAATTTAAACTGTTATAATTTAAATTATTATATTTAAAAATATAATTATAATTTATAAATTAAATATTACTTCTTTAATTAATAATACAATTAATAGAATTAAATAAAAGACAATATTCATTTTTTAAATTTTAAAAATTCAATATAAATATTTATGTCATAAATCTCTTCTTAACATCCTCGGGTGTAGTGTTTTATATTCCACTTATTAAAGCTCAAAGGTTTTAGTCTTCATATATAAATGATTTAAAATTAATTATTAAATCTTGTTAAATTATTGTGTTATGAAGCTGAAAATGTTAAATAGTTAGTATGATTTTGAATTATTATGTTAATTTAACTATAAAAATAACAAAAAGATGATATTTCAAGTTATATATATATATATATATATATATATATATATATATATAATTCTTTACACTTTAAATTGTGAAAGATATTTTTAAATTATATTTTTATTTAATTAAATTAAATAAATAGTTATTTTTTTATAACATCAAAATTATGAATAATTTATTGTTACCATTTTATTTAAAAGAATTTATATATATTTTGAATTTTAAAAAAATTCTCATATATATATATATATATATAGTATAATTTTTTGTGATAATCAATAATAATAATTATTTTTATTTATTTAATATTGTTATAATCTATAAAATAATTATTTTATATTTATATAGTCTATAGAAATCAATATTATAAGTTTTACAGTAATTATATTTCTATATATTTTTCTATATTTCGATTCATTACCTATAATTTTTATTGTTAGAAAATTTTCCACAAATAATGATTCAAAATATCAAACCATAAACAAAAACACAATTGTTATAAAAAATTATAATTTTAAATAATTATTTTATTATTAATTACCACCTAAATAACTAATAACGGTATTCTCACAAACATTAATTTTCAATTATTATTTTTATCTTAATTTTTTTTTCAAATAATAAATAGAATTTTTAAAAACTGTTGTTTTTAAAAATATATATAATCAATTTCTTTAAAAAAAATAAAAATTAATTAATGAAATTATAAAATCAACATTAAAATTATAATATACTACAATAATTAATATATAAATTTAGTAAAATATTCTATCATTTACAATATTCATCTCATTAATAACTATCATTGAATAATTATAATTGATACTCACCACCATTGAAGGTAAAGAATAAAAAAATAATTTAATAATAAAACAAGATAATAACAGTAAAATAAAATTATGATAATCTACACCATATGTTGAAATAATCAACCCTACTTTTCCCCACACACATATCCTGTTAGATTGACTGTTTCCTGCAAATTTTCCAAATAACAGTCGACTGCATCACAGCAGACGAGAACATAGCAGACATACACGTATAAGCATAATCTTCTCATACTAAACCCACCATTGTCTGCCAATGTCGTCCTGTAAGTAGCACAACTTCGTTTCCAGCGCATCATCCTTTCATGTGCCTTGTCCGTTTTGTCTCTCCCAACTCGCAGCCTCTCATTAATCATCACTGTCTAATGCATAATGCATTAAAATACACATCGATCAATATATTATTCATGGAAGGCAAACGGACGAACACAAAACTAATCATCAATTAATCCAACGACTTTCTTGGCCATAAATTTATCGATATGAATATGTGAATGCTGTTGTATCCCATATTGAATGAATATTGAGTAGGTTGTTGAACCCTGCATTGTCGTCCTGATGTTCTTATTATTGTGTTTTTCAACCTATTGGAGCGTCACGTTCTAAGCTTTATAAATAACAGAAAAATTTGCGATGTTTAAGTTCAGTAAAAGAGAGGAAAGTAAAGTATTTTTTGAAGAATTATTTTTGTCTTAATTTATGGGAAGATATTTATATACATGTTATTCTCGTCAATACTACTAAGCTTTGATCTGATTCATTAAATAATAATAAAGACATCAGTTGTATGATGGTGAAGAAATAAATGAGTCCTGTCATATTTCATTTACATATATGAGCCTAACTACTAACATTTTGACCATAGACATACCTCCGAATCATATCAAGAATTTCACTATTAACTATCAAATATACATAGTGATTTTTGTTTTTCTTTTTACGGTTTTCTGCACTTAACAAAAAGAAAGTAAGTAAAAATTATAAAGAAATCAACTAAAATCAAGATCAGAAAAACAAAGCGAGAGAATCCATAATGATATGTTTAACCAAAATAAAATATGCTGTTTCTTGGTTGTCGGATCATTTAAATTGTTTGTTTGACAAAATGGGAAGCGCTAAAACGTGTAAAAATTTTTGTCTCTTGATATACATAGAAGACACAACATATTTACAATATCAATAATTTTCCGTACAAAGTTTATTTTCAGTTTTTATGTTTTATAAACTATAGTTTAAGATAAGATAGAAATAATATCTATTTACGAACACAATTTAAGACAATTACATCAAATTTTATGTAAATAAAATATATTTGTCATTCCCTTCGTTTGTTAAACGAATTAATTTTCACATGTTCCTATGTGTTTAGATTACTGGTGAGATTTGATGGTGGAAGAGCAGTTCAAATGTTATATATTGGTTTCTTTTTAATATTATTGATTGAAAGTGCTTGTTTTAAACTTTCCACCTATCCATATATCCATCTTTTATGTTGGCCACATGTGTGTTATATATTGGTTTCTTTTTAATATTATTCATTAAAATTGTTTTGTTTTAAACTTTTCTCTCACACTCTCTCTCTCTCACACACACATATATATATATCCATTTTTTATATTGATTACATGTGTTTTTTTTAGATAAAACAATTCATGATCAATTTAGTTTATATAAAGACATCCTAGAATTTTAGATAGACTATTTTTTTAATCTTAGTTCATTATTTTAGATTAACACAACATTATTGGTAACATTTAGACAATGTTGGTTAACGAAGAGATTTACTTCTGTTAGTAGTGTCCGAGAACATTTTAAAAATATTTTTAAAATTATGGGACTTGTATTAGATTATCTTAAATAGTTTTTATGGGTTAATTATAATAGTAATTAATAAAGGGTCACCTTTAAATATAAATAATTCAGAAGGCTATGCTCACATGGATATCACCTTGAAAATTACTAGGAAACTTTAGGAATCAATAAATATTCTATTGAAACATTATTAAAAAAGGCATAGACATCCTAAAACATTAGGGATTAGTCCAAGTAGCCAAATATGAATACAAAAAATCAAAGTTACAAGGTACCAAGTGTAAAAGATCAAAACATTCATTGCATTCTAGATTGTTCATGATGTTTCATACATACAAACAAGTGGAAGAAATATGTGTGTTTTGAAACCTCTTTTGATTATTAGAACATAATAAATAATCAACCGTTCAATAAGGAGTGATTGGGCATATACAACCTTAAATGCTAAACCATTTTAAAATGACATCTTGTGGTTGAAAACAAAGATAGGTTTTGGATGAAAAGAGAAGGAAAAAAAAAAACATCATTTCATAGGATTGGAAGGGTCAACACACACAATAACCATTTTTTTGAACAAGCATAGGGATCTCAAGAATTATAGACCTGTACATTACATCAGGGCACTATCAGTAACCTCTAGACAATGCCAATAATTATAGGGGAAATTAGGGGAAATTATAAATAAGATTTGAATGGAAAAGCCTAGTAAGAACATTATACATGGGTAAATAAGAAATCTTATAAGTCTAAGGGTGATATTATACATGGGTAAATTTTGTCTCTCCTTAGTATCACATATTGCATGAATATTAAATTTGAGATGCTTCTAGTTACTACTTGAGCGGGAAGGGCATGTACCAATCCTTTCATTTCTCCTCCCTCAACACCTTATGATAAATAAAATACTTCCCATAATTCAACCTATTATTATATTAAATAAAAAATTAAATGTTGTCATAACACAAAGAATTAGGATACACAATGTTTTTAGTTAAAAGTAGAGGTAACACACATATCCCATCTAAAATTCCTCTAACACCTAATGTGAAAGATGATGCAAATAAAGCATACAATGTCATAGATCAACTTAATAGTTATTAATCCAAAATATTTATATTATAAATGATCAAAAGATCCACTATCTATAATGACATTATTTATATAACACTATGTGATGCACCCTACTGGTTCCTAGTTATACACCTCTTACATTCAAACATGAACACTTGAATAAAATGGCAAACAAAGATGAAAAACCCACTAATATATCTTTATAACAAGGGAAGGTTTTCACATCATGATTGGATTGCATTGCAAAAATGACTAAGAGGCACTAACAAAGGGTATGGTCAACTCCCCACTATTTATGGCTCTACCTGAACCAAGGTGAGAGGACCTAAGGGGTATCTTATGCACATGGAGGGATTTTATAATTCAATTTCAATGGATATTATTGGGGAAAAAAATAAATCTTACTAGGGCATGACCAATGTTGCACACTCCACCTAGGAATGGTTATCAGAGGAAATGCACAAATGCACTAGGTCAAACACAAGATACTGAAGATAGATATGTATATGACTACAAATTTCATTCAAAATAATTTTCAACAATAAAGATCAAATGGAAAATTGAAATGTTAGGTCTTTAAATCAAAAGATGCAAATATATACTATATAGCTAATATTTTATGCATTTATGTGGAAAATAACACTTATGATATGCAAATGGATGCATTATTTATAGGATAGGATAGTTTACTAGTTATAAAAAGAGGGTGGTGTGCTAGTGGTTTTCTAAAAATAGGGTTTATTTCAACATACATGACAGGACTTATTATAAAGATGCAAAAAAATTGATTTATAATCTAACGGGAACTACCAAGATTGGTTTTCATCCATTGGTGTCAGTACAATACAAACACTGAGATGATCCATGAAACCCTAGAACACACACTAAAACTAGAATCTAAAATATTTTTTATTGAGTCCATAAAATCATGTTGCCCTAAAAGTCATTCAATACCACATTTTCAAGATAAACTATAAAAAGGGTTTATAACTCAGATTTATGTGCAAAATGATAACCAGTAATGAACACAAACCCAAATATCAAATCAAAAACATATTAATGTACTTCATCAATAAGAAGTATCAAAGAGCACAAGTATTCTCAATAATTTTAGAAATAAACTTTACATACATCATTTTTTATAAATGTTGCCATGGGAACAAGCATGGTGATATTTCTCCATGTTGGACAAGGGAGGCATATTATAGATTCTCTCAAATCTTGCTAATGGTTGTACAGATGCAACCACCTTAGGAAGGGAGATAATGTCGATATATAGCAGTTGATCCTAAAATTTAGAAGAGCCTGTACTTGGAAAGAAAAACAAAGACCAACAATAACCTAGAATAGAGGAGAATCCCCTTATTTATATATTTTGAATCACATTCAAATATGGGAGTGTGGGTTACATTTTTAAAAATTACCAAAAAACTATCCAAGTTATGCCAAGATGCTCTTAGATGGAATATGCCCTTTGTCATTCCTAAAATCCTTAGCCATTTACATGACAAATCATTGCTCTAATTGTCACTACAAGGAATGATGAATATTTGCAACAAAAAAATTGATTTTATCGTTGGATGTGCATTTTAAATGAGTTGAAAAGAGAATATTCATGGTGGAGACCAAAAAAACCATTTATCTTTTGTGAAACTGGTTGGAGATATCACTCGACAACTCTTTCTCATAGCTATAACCTTCTTGGATTGCTACCCTTCTTCATATGCACGCCATAGAAGAGCTTGGCTTTACAATGATGGCATTTGATTACACATGCCCCATGCCTACTTGAGATATCTTTTTTAGAGTTTCCCACCTTCGATTTATATAACTTCAATATTATTTTATGGAGGTGTTTTAACAAGTAAAGAAAATGAAAATACAAAAACTTAGGTCATTTCACCTTTTTAATTTTTGGCTCCAACTTGTTTTTCAACGCTTTACATTTTTCACTTTTACCTATTTAATTTTTTATTTTAGGGATAACTCCAATTTTTTTAATGCATAAATAGATTATTCTCCACTTTTTATATTTTTTCTAAAATTCTTGTCACTTTTGCAATTTTCAATTTGATCTTGTAATTCCCTTGGGAAGTTTCCCTTTGCAAATTGTATAATTGTAAATTGCAGCACTATAATTCATAGTTGTAGTTCCTTCTATGAAATCTAGAACTCCAAATGTAATTTACAATTTCTCAAAATTGTAAATTGTATTTGGGGTTCCCATTCTAGTCAAAAACTCCTTTTAGGTAATTTAGAACACCAAATGTAATTTTTAATTTTGTAAAATTTAAAATTGCACTTGGGGTTCCTGCTTCTATAAAAAGCATCCTTAAGGGAAATGGCAATTCCAATTTCAATTTGAAATTTTTTAAAATTATAAATGGCATTGAAAATTTCCATTTACACTGGGACCTCATGTTGACTGCTGTTGACTAGTGGAAATGGGAGATCCAAGTGAAATTTACAATTTTCACAAGTGAAAAATAGCATTTCTTATTTAATTCTCCCTTATGCTCCTTGAGTTTACTTTTATCTCACCTACTTTTATTTTAAATATTAGGAGAGTTGACTTCAATTTTCAAATTGCATTGTGGAAACTATCATTTTTCAAGTTGTTGTTCCCACTAAAATTTCCTAGGGACTATGGGGGTCCTTCATGCAGTTTATAATTTGTTAAAAATGCAAAATTTTATTTGGAATTAAAAGATCCATTTCTTCCTTTGATTTCATGTTGAATTTTCTACTCTATCTCAATTTGGTTTAGCAAAGCACCCTATAGAAAGTATTTATAGAAACTAACCCTTTCCTTGTAACCATTACGTACTTCAATACCCTGTCTATCTATAGTTTTTAATTAAACCCTTTGAAAGAGGTAGTGAGAGCCAATATCCACTATCATATAAATCAGAATAGGCATGACAATATAAATACCACCAATCAAGGGAACCAAAAGAATTTTTATCGCATCCCTATATTTCCTAGCTTGAATGGGATACACCACAACAATCTCTAATAAAATTCCAACTGTAATAGAACAAATACAAAAATTTCAAATTACCATAAGAACCATATAGAACTACCCAACATTATTAGTGGATTAAACTAAATGAGCAATATGGACAAATAACATGTGGACTCTAGTGGCAAAGGTAATAGCCATTATTACAAATATCTCCACAACCCATGAAAGAGGGTTCTACCTAGAACCAAGAAACTTGAGAAACTTGCTTTCCCCCTTTAGATTGCTTTGAAATAGGATTCATAGGAGAAGGTATATTTTCACATTAATTTTCCTTTATCACTTTTGGCTTGCAATCAGCATTCACATCATTTTCTCCAAGCATCATAATCACACACTCAAAAATTGTCAATATTATTTAAACCATAGGGGCCACAATAGTTTTATACAGATATTCATTCTTCTAAGGATCTTATTACTATTGTATTTGACCCATAAATAGGTAAGATAACTTTTGCACTCATATTTTCTTCCTATAGAGATAGATTTCATTTGATTTTCATTTCCATCACCATTGAGTGGGTAACCAGTTGTGTATTATCTTCTATTTCCCAAACCCTTGTAGTTGGTACATTTACATTTTTGATACTACACCAAGATTATATAACAGTTAGATGTCTCTAACCATATCCCCTTAGTCCATAGAATGTTATTCACCATTTTTTCCATGTATTCATGATACTAATGATAATAAATATATTACATCCTAGTAAAATTTCATGTTAACATTTAAATTGTAAATGGGTAAGGGAAATCCACCATAGCAAGCTCAAGCTTGACCTCTAATGCATAATTTTTTTATAGTTTATTTAATGGATCAAATATAATCTCACATTTGGCACACACATCCATAAGGGTACCCTTTTCAAATATTTTAAACACAAGTTCATTTGTAATTTTGTAATCATAAGCTTTATTGCCTTGGTTCATAGCTACCAAGTTAGAATACGCTGGTAAAGTAAGATAAAAAAATCTCTAAATTTGGCTCAATTTCTGTAAGTTAAATTTATTGGAAAAAATATAAAGCCTTTGTAGTATGCCAGCTCTATGCATACCTTGTTTGAACCTTCTAGGTAATTATTTCATTAAAAATAGTACAATGAGGAAATTTGTAATTATAAATCAATAAATGGCTCATACACCTTACATTACACTTAACATTAGGAAGCAATTCAATTTCTACATGAATAATTTGAGGATAAAGCCCTGATCTCAAAGTAATAAGGTCCAAAATTCAATAAGGGACCTTAGAAGTAGCCACAACAACATCAACAACAATAGATGACTGAGAAGCTAAAGTAGTGGTGTTATATTTTTGAAACCCACATGCACGATACTAATCATTGCTAGTATAATGGCTTGGCTCAAGGCCAATCCAATCAAGAGGGCTCTTCCAGTAAAGAAGATTCAAATAAATCTAAAATACATCCTCGATAATGGAAGCAAAAAGGGCATGTAGTAGCATAAAAATAAGAGGAGAGTACATCTGATGATGATGTAGTAGAAAAAGCAACATATGGAGCCATGATGATCTCATACTAGTCTTCCAAACCTCGACAATAATGAGTCTAGTGCTATCAAACATATGAGTAGATGGAAGGAACTCTTTGATTCACTAGAAATTCACCCTACTAGAGATCAAGTTTGAATTTGTAATGATAAAGAGTACATTATAGAAGGAATTGGATTTATCACCATTCCTCTCGAGATAAGATGTTGTGTTCTTACAAAGGTACTCTATGTCCCTAGTTTGATAATAAATATTTTATCTGTCAATCAACTGTTGAATCAAAAGATAAAAGTAAAGTTTCTATTCCAAGAAGGCATCAAATCATGTCTCATTTCTCAAGGTCAAGTTCTTACTAAATCCTTCTTGAAGGATCGATTATTTGCCTTAGATGTAGTTTCAACTAATGAAGTTACACTCACTACATCTATAGTAGAATCCACTGCAATTTGGCACTATCGCTATGGGCATCTATCTATTGGTTCCCTCTTCCATATCAGTTTTAAGGTAATGGTACATGGAATTCTTTAGCTTTCCAATTTTTTTCTAATATGTCATGGTTGTCTTATAGGAAAAAAACATTGGGATCTGTTCAAGCCAAGTTCCTCTCATGCTAAGGAATGACTTGATATTGTGCATACTGATCTATGTGGACCCCTAATAGCATCCCTTCAAGGATTTAGGTAATTTTAGTTGGTTTTTAATGTCTTTTCTTACAAGACTTGGGTGTTAATTCTAAAAAATAAGAGTGCACCCTTACACATTTTAAGGTCTTCCATCAACATGTTATTACACAATCCAGGAAGTGACTTAAACTCCTCCACTCAGATTGAAGGGGGGAATTCACATCAAAAGAGTTCTCAGCATTCTTAAAGAAACATGGCATGAAGTAGCACCCGACGGATCCCTATATTCCTCAATAGAAAGAAATAGTAGAATGATGCAATCACTCAGTCATCGAGATGGCTTGTTGTATGCTATCCATTGCAAAGTTGATGGCATAATTTTGAGTAGAATCAGTACAGATGGCTATCTATTTTCTCAATAGAGAACCAACAAATATATTTCTAGATAAGACACTGAAAGAGGTATAGAGTGGTCATAGACCATCAATTTCCAATTTTAGAGTATTTAGTTATACTTCTTATCTACATGTCCCAAATAAAAAGAGGAAGAAGATCAAAGCAAAAAGCCTCCAGTGTATTTTCTTGGGGTATAACACTACCTCCAAAGCATACCATCTCATGGATGTAAAGATGAAAAATATTTACGAAAGTCATGATGTGGTCTATGATGAATCATCATTTGACTCATTATCACAAAAGGTGATAGACCAAGCCACCTCTCATAGACTTTATCCACAATTAGATGATGAGCAGGAAGAAGGTGAGCTATAAGAAGAAGAGTTATTTATTAGTCTTGGTAATCTACAAGGTATAACTTCATAAAATTAGTAGTTGTATTGACATCCTAAATGGCTAGATTCCATAATCAAGGACTCACACTTGATCTCTCCTATAGACACTTCATCATGAGTTTGAATAAGAAGATAGGTGAGACATGAAGTCAATCTTGTACTCATGATTTCAATGGCTGACAACACCAAACCATAGATAGTTATAGAGTCCTTAAGTCAACCTCAATGGAAGAAATCTATTGATGTTGAATATGATGCCGTCTTCAGAAATGGAATGTGGGAACTTGTTAATCTACCTATAGGGAAGAAATCCATTGGATGTAAATGAATTTTCAAAATAGTGTACAATGTAGATGGATCCATCGATAAACACCAAGCATGACTTGTTTCAAAGGGTTATACTCAACAAGAGGGCATTGATTATTAGAAGACCTTTTTACTCACTATGAAAATCAAGACCATATAAATTGCTTGTGCACTAATAGCACAATATGGATAGAAATATCGGTATATAGACTCAAGAGTGCTTTCCTTAATGGTGATATGAAATAAAAAGTATACATGACCCAAATAGAAGGTTTCATCAATGAAAAACATCCACAAAAGGTATGCCTTTTAGTTAACTCACTTTATGGACTTAAATAAGCACCTCTGCAATGGTACATAAAAATAGATAATCACCTGTTACAACATGGTTTCATTTGTAGCCCCTTTAATTCAAATTTGTATATCAAGGAGGTTGGTACATATATTATCATTCTTATCTTCTATGTGGATGATCTAGGGATCAGTAATAGTTCAAATGATCTTGTTGATGCAGTAAAGAATGACCTAAATAAATCCTTTGATATGACTAATTTAGGACTACTAAAATACTATCTTACCTTGAAGATATGGTAAAAGTATAATCACATCTTTATCTCCCAAATGAAATATGCAAAGATACTCTTAAAAAAGTACAAAATGTTAGATTGTAAACCTCTTTAAACACCAATAGAGAAAGGTTTACAACTCTATCAATTCCAGGATTCCCCTTGAGTGGATCAACTCTCTACTAAATTTTTTTGGGAGTCTCATCTACTTGACCTACATAAGACCAGATATATGCTTTGTTTTATGTTATCTTTTCAGATTTATGTAGGAGATGAAGAAATGTCACTATATTTCAGAAAAATATGTTTTGAGATATGTTCAAGGTACACTTGAGTATGGTCTAGAATATAAGAAGAATAGTCAGTTCTTATTTTAGGGATACACTGACTCAGACTATGCTAGATTTGTTTATGACAAAAAATCTACTTCAAGATACATTTTTCATCTTAGATTTAGACCCATTTCATGGATCAACAAAAATTAATTAGTAGTTACTCCCTCATCCATGGAAGTAGAGTATCACACTATAGGAGGAGCTAAGTGTGAACCTATATGGATACGTCACATTTTGTCTAGTATGGAGATTCGTGAAGATCAGCCACCAATTCTATTTTAAGACAATCAAGGTGTGTTAAAACTTGTGAAGAATCCAATATTTCATGAATGAACCAAACACATTGAGGTTCAGTGTCATTCCATCAGAGAACGAGTCTTGAACCACCACATTTAGATCCAATACTAACCGGCAGATTCATAGATAGTAGATATATGCACTAAGTCTTTTGTCAAGGTGAAAATTAATCTATTCTAGGGGTACACTTGTAAAAAAAATGTAATAAAGGGGGAATATATGTGTAACTAATATTGTATACATTATTTTGTAGTTGTATACATTGGTAAAAGGCCATGTAGAGGTAGTTGCATGTAGTTATAATTATTTTTTTTATAATCGATTCATTTTGATATTGTATATAATGTAGTTTGTGTTATCAAATAAATATTTCAACATTTTAATTTATTACAAATACATAAATTGATGCTAATCAATTTAGTAGAATCACAATAATATATATGATTAGAGATGCATAAAGAATAGAAATAAATATAAATAATAAGAAGACCATATTTAACATGGTTCATCTAATGTGTGCTATATCCAGTAAGAAACACTTGTTCAAATTTTATTACAAGCCATCATAGTAAAATCACTCTCAGGTATGTCTTCACAATTCTAATACACAAATGTTATTTGGAGCTACGCTCAACAAACCCTCCTAAATTTATACCTAAATTCACACACTCTATTCTTCCTTCTAAATTTTTTTTTCCTAATGTATTACTTACAAAATATATATCTATACATAATATATCAACAAAATGGTATTACAGAATAATGGGTACAAAACCATGGGCAAAGTCAACCTAAAATAGTTTCCCATTAAAGTGAGTCTAAAAAATTTAAAATGAACCCCAGTGAGAATACATATAGAGTGTACAATACATTTAAAATATATAGTATTTAAAAATACACTATAATTTAAAAATAGACTCTAAAACAAAATAATATCCCATTTGAAGACTAATTTCCTCTAAACATGCTTCTCAACCCTTCATTATCAACTATGAAGACCAACCAAAAATGAACATAGCTTCAGTTTCTCCTTTGTGATCACCTTAGTCATCATGTCTACAAGATTCTAACTAGAATGATTATTCTCTATCTTCAACTTCTCTTCTTCTAAATTTGTCCTCACGAAATTTTACCTAAACTATATATGCTTCATTCTAGATTGGAAATCAGAGTTCTTTACTAGATGTGTAACACTTTGACTATCACTATATAGCTTCACTTTCTCCTACTTATGCCCCAACTCTTAAAATAAATACTATAACCAAAACATTTATTTTCTTGCCTCTGTAGTAGTAACATACTTAGCTTCCATGGTTAACAAAGATATAACTTTCTATAGTCATGAAATTTAGCTCACCATTGTGTCAGCTATAATAAATACATATCCTATTGTACTCCTATTGTATAAATCTCTATCCATGTCCAAATATACATCACCACTAAAAGTGATTTTAAATCTACCATAGCATAAAATTGTTCCCATGGTCCATCCTAAATATAAAAAGATCGACTTCACTATCTTCTAGTGTTCTCTACTTGGATCACTCATGTACTTAGTTACTTCTCCAACTATATGAGTAATATATATCCTAGTAAACGCCGTGGAATCCATCAAGCTTCCAATAGCTGATGAATAAGGTACTTGTGACATATAGAATCTTTCTTCCTTTGTCTCGGGACAATACTCCTTTGATCACTTGAAATGACCTACCAAAGGAGTCCCAATCAGTTTAGCATCTTGCATACTAAAACTTTCTAAGACATTTTTGATGTACTCTACCTAGGATAAATTTAGATTTTGTTTCTTCATATCTCAAGTTATTCTCATACTAAGGAATTACTTTGATGTTTCTTAATCCTTCATAGCAAAATAATTACTAAGTTGTTCTTTGAGTACCTTTATTTCCTGCATATTCTTACCTACAACCAACATGTCATCGACATATAGACCAAGGATAATGTAATCACCATCATCAAATTTATTGTTATATACACAATGGTCTAAATGACACCTAGATTATCCCTACTCCATCATAAAACTATTAAATTTAATGTACCACTATCATGGAGCTTATCTCAGGCCATATAAGCTCTCCTCCAATTTTCACATCATAGTCTTCTTCCCTATGAACTCATATCCTGGTGGTTGCTCCATATGCAATTCCTCCTCCAAATCACCATGAATGAATGTAGTGTTTACATACAACTACTCCAAATGTAATTATTCCATTGCCACTATCTTCAGAATAGTTATAATAGAAGACATCATTATCATGGGAGAAAAACCTCAACAAAATCAATTCCCTTCATCTATGCAAACTTATTTACCATCAATTCGGCCTTATACCTTTTTTTGCCTCCATAATCTTATTTAACTCTATGCACCTACTTGTTCTATAATACTCTCTTTTCTTTAGGTGGGTTTACCGAATCGTGAGCCTAATTTTCTATGAGTGATTGATGCTTCTCATCCATAGCTTGCTCCCACTTCTTCTTGACATCTACCTACATTACTTCTTCAAATTACACTTACTCTTCATTATCAGTGTGTAATAAATAATTAAGAGATGGACAAAAAAAAATTTATGTTCCCTTTTACCTTAGAATACCTTCTCACTATAGGACTTTAGGGATCTTAAGGAGTAGGTTCCTAAATTGGTTGTCTAGACACTTTATCATCCAAAATATCCTCTAGCATTATGTATTCTTCTATAGAATCCTCATTTCGATCATGCTAATGCAATTTATACCTAAATTTTTCATTAAAGATAACATCCCTAGACCTAACTATTTTATTTTCCTTAAGACTCCAAATCCAAAACTAAAGTCATCCTCACCATAACCAATAAAGGTGCCTTTTTTAGACATAGAGTCTAACTTAGTCATATCATCTTTATCAATATGAATGAAGGATTCACAACAAAATATTCTAAGAAATGAATAATCAAGATTCTTAATAGATCAATATTTATAAGGTATGTCTCCATCCAAAGAAAATGAAGGACCTTTATTTATCAGATATCTAGCCATGTTTACTACTTCTACCCAAAATTGCAGAGGTAGTCCTAGATGTAACCTCAATCTCTTATCACACTCTATGATATTCATATTCATCCTTTATGACACTCTATTATAATATGTAGTTCTTACAACCATCTTCTATCTGTAAATTCCATTACTTGGAAAGTAATCAAAAAATATATTGATGTAATATTCCTTTCCATTATCCGACCTGAGACATTTTAACTTGAGACCTGTTTCATTCTCAACCAATGATTTTCATATTATAAACATATCAATCACATCATATTTTCTCCTAACGTCATACATAAAAAAATTCCTAGTTACATCATTAATAAAAGTGACATAATAAGATGACCCATTAATACAATATTCCTAAGCCAACCCCCATACACTTGAATGAAATAGCTCTAACTTATTCTCCTTCCTCATAGGTGCAACCTTGAAAAACACTACCCTTTACTATTTTACATACACACAATATTCATAGTAATCTAAATAAGATCTTTTAAATCCAAGCCACTGATCCTTCAAAATTTGCATACCATTTTAGCTCATGTGATCAAACCTATTATGTCACAAAGTTGCATCTATATTTGCAGCAACTAAATTAAAATAATAAATACTAATTGATAAATATAAGGTACTAACCTTCTTGCCTCATGCTTCCAAAAGATCACCCTTGGTCAACTTTCAATAATCTACTATAAATGTCACCATACAACCTTCACTACCTAGTTTTCCTACAGATAAAAAATGTTGTATCAACTTAAGCACACACCTGACATCCTTTAATGGCCAACTATTTCCATTGTACGTCTTGATCTGAACACTTCACTTTCCTACTATGATGCAAGGCTCATCATCACCAAAGTAAACATGTCCGAAATTCCCTTGAAAATAATCAATAAAAATAATGTCTATATGTTGTATCATGAAAAGAAGCCACTGAATCTAAAAACCAAGAATCAATAATATTGTTAATTGAAAGAATTAATTCATCTTAACAAACATTTTCTATTACCACATTCACCTCCTTGGTGTCTTCTTAATTTTTTTTCTAGTTCTAAAAAGATAAACAATCTTTCTTCACATATTCAATCTTTCCATAGTTCCAGCATATCATCTTGCTCCTTGATTTTGGCCTTCTAGGACCATTTTAGTTTCTACACTTTCCTTTTCCTCTAAATTTTTCTCTCCCTCTACTCTCCACTACCAAAGCAACACCTAAAGTAAAAGTCTCCCCAGATTTTTTCCATTGTATTTTATCACTAAGGATTACTCCTGTGACATCTTCAAACTTTAACTTGGCATTATTAGAGACTGTGTTACTTATAGCCATTACCAGGCTACTCCAACTTTCTAATAATGAAAATAAAATAAGCAAAACCCTAACTGCACCATCAAAATCAATTCAACATACTTAAATATATTAAATTCATTGAGATGATCAATAATTGACCCATTTTTAGACATCCTTATATTAAATAACTTTTTCATTAATCATATTTTATTATATGTAGAGGGTTTCTCATATAACTTCCATAATGCATTTATGAGACCTTTCATGCTATTCTCCTGCAATATATTAAACGTGTTAAAAAATGCAAGGTATAACCTAATGGCCCTAAGTGCTTTTCTATCAATCAACTCCTAAGCCTCATCTATCATACTCACTGGTTCCTTTACTTTTCCTCCCAATGAAGCATGGTGGTCCTTCTGCTAGAGGTAATCCTCTATTTACATCTTCCATAGACCAAAGTTCTATCCATTGAAATCTTCAACATTTGATCTATGATCATCAATGATAGCTCCCGCTTAAGCTAATAATCTTTTTTGTGATTCAATACTTCAGTAAATACAACCTAAAATTTTATAAAACTTATTAAAAATAAATACATAAATTGATGTGAAATAATTTAATACAATCATAATAACATTTATGATTAGAGATGCATAAAGAATAAAAATAAATATGCATAATAATAAGACCAAATTTTACGTGGTTCACTCAATGTGGGTTTCATATACCAAGAAACAATTGCTCATATTTCATTACAAGTCACCAGAGTATAATCACTCTCAAATCTGTCTTCATAATTACAATGCACAAATATCATCTGGATTTGCGTTCAACAAACCAACTTGAATTCACACATGAATTCACAGTCTTTTCTTCCTTCTCAAATTCTTTTTATCCTTATGTATTACCTATCAAATATTTATCTATATATAATACACCAACAAAGCGGTATTACAAAACAATGGATACTAAAACTACGGCAAAGTGAACATAAAATAGTTTCCCATTAAAGAGGATCTTGAACCCCAATGAGAATACATATAGAGTGTATATTACATTTAAAATATACATTATTTGAAAATATATTATAATTTATAAATAGGCTCCACAATACAACATTTGTTACACTTAATGTTACTAATGTTTTACTTCATAGCATGATATTTTAATCTTTTTTTTAAAAAAAATTATTACTCATGAGTTTTATATATGTAATGATTATATTTTTATTCTATGTACATTATAAGGTAATAAAAAATTAAAAATAAAAATAAAAATAAAATAATTTAAAATTAATTTTGGTTTTAAAAATAAATTTTTATTTTGTAATATTTTATTTTCAAATATAAATATATAAATAAAAATATATTAGAACATAAACATTCACTCATATAAAGAATATTATATGTAACAAATATTTAGATTTATAATTAAAAAAATTATAATTTTAATGTATTATATATTACATTTTAAATTTCTTAATATTAATAATTTAAAGTGTTGTAATTTAAATTATTATATTTAAAAATATAATTATTATTAAATTTAATTTATAAATTAAATATTACCTTTTTAACTCCATAATATATCTAATAAAATAATTCAATTAATAGAATTAAATAAGAGACAACTTTCGTTTATAAAATTTTAAAAATTCAATATAAATATTTGTAACATAAATCTCTTCCTTGTAGTGTTTTATATTCCACTTCTTAAATCTCAAATGTTTTAGTCTTCATATACAAATTATTTAAAAGTAATTATTAAATCCTCTTAAATTATTGTGTTATGAAGCCCAAAATGTTAAATAGTTAGTATGATCTTGAATTATTTTGTTAATTTAAGGACAAAATTAACAAAAAGATGATAATTCAAGTTCTAAAAATAATTTAGAATTTTTTTTATTCAATGTAATTATTCTTTGCACTTTAAATTGTGAAAGATATTTTTAAATTATATTTTATTAATTTTTTTCTAACAACAAAATTATGAATAATTTATTATTGCCATTTGACTTTAAAAAATTATATTTATTTTGAATTTAAAGTATACACACACACACACACACACATACACACACACACACGTGTGTGTATATATACACATATATGTATGTATATATGTGTGTATATATATATATATATATATATATATATATATATATATATATATATATATATATATATATACCCACACATATATACATACATATATACATATATACATATGTATGTATGTATGTATGTATATATATATATATATATATATATATACACACACACATACATACATACATACATACATATATACATACATACATACACACACACACACACACACACACACATATACATACACATATATATAGACATAAAAACACACACACACACACACACACACACACACACAATTTAATAAAATTTTTTGTGATAATTGATACTAATAATTATTTTTAATTATTTTATATTTTGATATTTTAAACAAATTAATATTACAATTTTTAGAGAAACTATATATCTATATATTATTCTATATTTCAAGTCATTACCTGTAATTTTTTATTGTTAGAAAATTTTCCACAAATAATGAATCAAAATGCCAAACAATAAAGAAAAGCACAATTATTATAAAAAAATTATAACATTAAATAATTATTTTATTTTCAGTTACCACCGAAATAAATAATAATGGTATTCTCATAAAAATTAATTTTAAATTATTATTTTTATGTTAAATTTTTTTTTTTTTAATAATATATCTAATTTTTAAAAACTGTTATTTTTAAAATTATATATTATAAAAATGATTTTTAATTTTTTAAAAAAAATAAAATTATAAAATCAACATTAAACATATAATATTCTACAATAATTAATATATAAATTTACTAAAATATTCTGTCATTTACAATATTCATATCATTATTAACATTAATATCTATCATTGAATAATAATAATTGAAACTCACCACCATTGAGGGAAATGAATAAAATATTAATTTAATAATAAACCAAGATATAACAGTAAAATAAAATTATGATAAACTACAATATATGTTGCAATAATCAACCCTACTTTTCCCCACCACACATCCTGTTTGACTGACTGTCTCCTGCAAATTTTCCAAATAACGGTCGACTGCATCACAACAGATGAGAACATAGCAGACATACACGTATAAGCAAAATATTCTCATACTAAACCCACCATTGTCTGCCAATGTCGTCCTGCAAGTAGCACAACTTCGTTTCCACTGTATCATACTTTCATGTGCCTTGTCCGTTGCGTCTCTCCCAACTCGCAACCTCTCATTAATCATGACTGTCTAATGCATAATGCATTAAAATACACATCGATCAATATATTATTCATGGAAAGCAAACGGACGAGCTCAAAACTAATCATCAATTAATCCAGCGACTTTCTTGGCCATAAATTTATCCATATGAGTATGTGAATGGTGTTGTATCCCACATTAAATGAATATTGAGCAGGTTGTTGAACCCTGCATTGTCTCCTGATGTTGGTATTATTGTGTTTTCAACTTATTGGAACGTCACGTTCGAAGCTTTATAAATAACAAAAAAAAATTGGGATGTTTAAGTTCAGTAAAAGAGAGGAAAGTAAAGTATTTGTTTAAGAATTATTTTTGCCTTAATTTATGGGAAGCTATTTATATACATGTTATTCTCGTCAATACTACTAAACATTGATCTGATTAATAAAATGATAATAAAGACATCATTTGTATGATGCTGAAGAAATAAATGAGTCCTGTCCTATTTTATTTACATAGGTGAGCCTAACTAATAACATTTTGACCATAGACATACCTCCGAATCATATCGAGAATTTCACTATTAACTATCAAATATATATACTGATTTATTTTATTTTATTTTTCTTTTATTTTATTTTATTTTATTTATTTATTTTATTTTTTATTTTTTATTTTTTTCGGTTTTCTGGTCTTAACAAAAAGAATGTAAGTAAAAATTGTAAACAAATCAACTAAAATCAATATCAGAAAAACATAGAGAATCCATATTGATATATTTAACAAAAATAAAATAAATGTTTTGAATTAAGAAGTGTCGTTTCTCGGGTGTCGGATCATTTAAATTGTTTGTTTGGCAAAATAGGAGTCTGTAAAATGTGTTAAAATTGTTGTCTTGATATACATAGAAGACAAAACATATTTACAATATCGGTAATTTTCCATACAAAGTTTATTCTCAATTTTCATGTTTTATAAACTATAGTTTAAGATAGAAATAATATCTATTTACTAACACCATTTAATAAAATTGCATCAAATTTTATGTTAAAAAAAATAATAAAATATATTTTTTATTCTCTTCGTTTGTTAATTGAATTAACTTTCACATCTTCCTGTGTTTAGATTACTAGTGAGATTGGATGGTGGAAGAGCAGTTCAAATGTTATATATTGGTTTCTTTTTAATATTATTGATTGAAAGTGCTTGTTTTAAACTTTCCACCTATCCATATATCCATCTCTTATATTGGCCACATGTGTGTTATATATCGGTTTCTTTTTAATATTATTCATTGAAATTGTTTGTTTTAAACTTTCCACCTATCTGTATATCCATTTCTTATATTGACTACATGTGTTTTCTAGATAAAACAATTCATGATCAATTTAGTTTATATAAAGAAATCCTAGAATCTTAGACTATTTTTATATCTTAGATCATTATTTTAGACTAACACAACATTATTGGTAATGTCTAGACAGTGTTGTCTAGCGAAGAGATTTACTTTTGTTAGTAGTGTTCAAGAACATTTTAAAAGTATTTTTAAAATTATGGGACTAGTATTAGATTACCTTAAATATTTTTTATGGGTTCATTATAATAGTAATTAATAAAGATTCATCTATAAATACAAATAATTTATAAGTCTATGTTTACATGGCTATCACCTTGAAAATTACTAGGAAACTTTAAGAATCAATCAATATTCTCTTGAAACATTATGAAAAAATGCATAGACATCCCAAAACTTTAGGGATTAGTACAAGTAGTTAAATATGAATACAAGAAATCAAACTTACATGGTGCCAAGTGTAAAAGATCACAACATTTATTGCATTCTAGATTGTTCATGATGTTTCATACATACAAACAAGTGGAAGAAAGATGTATACTTTGAAACCTCTTTTGATTATTAAAACATAAGAAATAATCAACCGTTCAATAGGGAGTGATTGGGGATGTAAAACTTAAAATGCTAAACAATTTTAAAATGACATCTTGTGGTTGAAAACAAAGATAGGTTTTGGATGGAAGGAGAAGGAAATTAAACATCATTGCATAGGACTAGAAGGGTCAAGACACAAAATAACCATTTTTTGGAACAAACATAGGGCTCTCACAAATTATAGACCTGCACATTACATTAGACCACTATCAGTAACCTATAGACAATGCCAATAATTACAGGGGTAAATTAGGGGAAATTATAAATAAGATTCGAATGGAAAACCCTAGTAAGAACATTATACATGGGTAAATAAGACCTGTAATAGATCTAAGGTTGATATTATACATGGTTAAATTTTGTCTCTTTAGTATCACATATTGCATGAATATTGAATTTGAGATGCTTCTAGTTACTACATGAGTGGGAAGGACATGTATCAATCCTTTCACTTAATCTCCCTCAACACCTTATCATAGATAGAATCCCTCTAATAATTTAACCTATAATTATATTAAATACAAAATTAAATGTTGTCATAATACAAAGAGGTAGGATACACAATGTTTTTAGTGAAAAGTAGAGGTAACATACATATCCCTTCTAAAATTCCTCCAACACCTAATGTGCAAGATGATTTAAATAAAGAATATGATGTCATAGATCAACTTAATAATTATTAATCCAAAATATTTATATTATAAATGATCAAAAGATCCACTTTCTATAATGACATTCTTTATATAACACTATGTGATGCACCCTATTGGTTCCCATTTGTACACCTCTTAGGTTCATACTTGCACAGTTGAATACAATTTCAAATAAAGATGAAAAAACCACTAATATGTCTTTATAACTAGGGAAGGGTTTCACATTAAGACTAGACTGCACACAAAAAATGATTGATAGGCACTAAAAAAGGGTATGGTCAGCTCTCTCCTACTTCTGGCTCTAGCTAAACCAAGGTGAGAGGACCTAAGGGGTATTTTGCTCACATGGAGGGATTTTATAATTCAATTTCAATGGAGACTATTGGGGAAAAAATAATCTAACTAGGGCATGACCAGTGTTACACACTCCACCTAAGAAGGGTTGTCACATAGGATGCACAAATGTACTAGGTCAAATACAAGCTACTAAAGATAGATGGGTACATGACTACAACATTCATTCTAAATAATTTTCAACAATAAAGATCAAATAGAAAATTTAAGTGTTAGGTCTTTAAATCATACGATGAAAATACATGTTATATAGGTAATATTTTATGCATTTACATGGAAAATAACACTTATGATATGCAAAAGGATGTATTATTTATACGGTAGGATAGCTTGCTAGTTATAAAAATAGGGTGGTGTGCTAGTCGTTCTCAAAATATAGGTTTTATATAAACATACATGACATCACTTATTGTAAAGATGCAAAAAAAATGATTTACAATCTAATGGGAACTACCAAGAGTAGTTTTCATCCATTTGTGTCAACACAATACCAACATCGAGATGATCCCTAAAACCCTAGAACATACACTAAAAATAGAATCTCAAATACTTTTTCTAATTGAATCGATAAAATCATGGTGCCCTAAAAGTAATTCAATAACATATCCTCAAGATAAACTATATAAAGGATTTAAAACATAGTTCTATATGGAAAATGATAACTAGTAATGAACACAAACCCAAATATCCAATCAACAATATTTGAGAAACATATTACTATACTTCATCAAGAGGAAGTATCAAAGAACACAAGTATTCTTATTAATTTTACAAATAAACTTTACATACATCACTTTTTATTAATGTTGTAATGGGGACAAGCATGGTGATATTTCTCCATGTTGGACAAGCAAGACATATTACATATGGCATCAAAGCTTGATAATGGTTGTACAGATGCAACCACCTTAGTAAGGGAGATAATATCTATACATAGTAGTTGATCCTAAAATTTGTAAGAGCCTGTACTTGGAGAAAAAACAATTACACACAATAAGCTAGAATAGAGGAGAAGCTCCTTATTTATACATTTTTAACCACACTCAAATATGGGAGTGGGGGTTACATTTTTAAAAATTACAAAACAACCCTCCAAGTTATGCCAAGATGCTCCTAGATGGAATATGCCCTTTTGTCATGCCTAGAATCTTCACCCATTTTCATAAAAAAATATTGTTCTAATTGTCACTACAAAGAATGATGAATATTTGCAACAAAAACTTTGATTTCATGGTTCAAGATGCCTTTTACATGAGTTGAAAATATAATATTCATGGTGGAGACCAAATAAACCATTTGTCTTTTTTGAAAGTAGTTTGAAATGTCAATTGACAACTCTTTTGCATAGCTAGAACCTTCTTGGATAGTACCCTTCTCCAAATGCATGCCATAGAATAACTTGGCTTTCAAATGATGGCATTTGATTACACATGCCACATGGCTACTTGAGAGATATTTTTTAGAGTCACCTAGCTTCAAGTTATAGACCTTCAATATTCTTCTATGGAGGTGTTTGAACAAGTAAAGCAAATGGAAATACAAAAACATAGGTCATTTCACCTTTTTAATTTTTGGCTCCAACTTGTGTTTCAACACTTTACATTTTGCACTTTTGCCTTTTTTATTTTTTCTTTTAGTGGTAATTCTACTTTTTTTAATGCATAAATATATTATTCTCCACTTTTAAGCTTTTTGGGGAAATTCACTTTTGCAATTTATAATTTACTCTTGTAATTCCCTTGGGAAGGTTCCCTTTGCAAATTGTAAAATTGTAAATTGCAGCATTGTAATTCACAGTTGTAGTTATTTTTAGGGGATCTAGAACACCAACTTTAATTTATAATTTTTCAAAATTGTAAATTGTATTTGGGGTTCCCATTCCCCTCAAAAACTCCTTTTAGGGAATTTAGAACACCAAATGTAATTTTTAATTTTGTAAAATTAAAAATTCCACGTGGGGTTCCTGTTTCTCTAAAAAGCATCCCTTAGGGAAATGGAATTGCAATTGTAATTCATAAATTTTCAAAATTACAAATGGCATTAAAAATTTCTATTTGCACTGGGACCTCATGTTGACTGGGGTTGACTTATGGAAATGGGAGATCCAAGTGCAATTTACAATTTTCAAAATTGAAAATTTACATTTCTTTTTTAATTCTCCCTTAAGATCCTCGACTTGACTTTTATCTCACCTACTTTTAATGTCAGGATTGGGAGAGTTGACTACAATTTAAAAATTGCATTTTCAATACTTTCAATTTTTAAGTCGTTTTCCCCACTAAAATTTCCTAGGGACTATGGGGGTCCTTCATGCAATTTACAATTTGTCAAAAATTCAAAAATGCATTTGGCATTAAAAGTTCCATTTCTTCCTTTGATTGCATGTTGACTTTTCTGCTCTATCTCAACCTAGTTTACCAAATCACCCTATAGAAAATATTTCTAGAAACTAACCCTTTCCTTGTAACCATTACCTACTTCAATAACCAGTCTATCTATAGTTTTTAATTACACCCTATGAGAGAGGTAGTGAGATCCAATATCCATTGTCATAGAAAAGATAGTAGGCATGACAATACAAATACCACCAATCAAGGGAACCAAAATATTTTTTATCCCATCCCTTTATTTCCTATGTTAAATGGGATACACCACAACAATCTCTAATAAAATTCCAACTATAACAAAACAAATACATAAGTTTCAAATTACCATAAAAACAATCTAGAACTACCAAACATTATCAATGGAGTCAACTAAATGAGCAATATGGACAAAGAAAATGTAGACTCTAGTGGCAAAAGCCATAGCCATTATAACAACTATCTCCACAACCCATGAAATAGGGTTCCACATAGAACCAAGAAACTTGAGAAACTTGCTTTCCCCCTTTGGATGCCTTTAAAATAGGATTCATTGGAGAAGGTATCTTTTCACATTCATTTTCCTTTATCACTTATGGCTTGAAATCTACATTCACATCACGTTCCTCAAGCATCAAAATCACACATTCAAAAAAGGTCAATATTATTTAAATATATAGGGGCCAAAGTCATTATATATATATATATATATATATATATATATATATATATATATATATATATATATATATATATATATATATATATATATATATATATATATATATATATATATATATATATATATATATATATATATATATTCTTCTAAGGATCTTATAATAACAGGTTATATGAATGCAATACTATTGTATTTGACCCATTAATAGGAAAGATAACTTTTTCACTCATATTTTCTTCTTATATAAATAGAGTTCATTCACTTTTCATTTCTATCACCATTGAGTGGGTAACCAGTTATGTATTATGTTCTATTTCCCAAACCCTTGTAGTTGGCCAATTTACCTTTTTGATACTATACCAGGATTCTATAGATGGTAGATGTCTTTTACCATATCCCCTTAGTCCTCATAATTATTCTCACCATTTTTTCCATGTATTCATGATACTAATGATGATAGTAATATTGCATACTGGTAAAAATTCATGTTAACATTTAAACTATAAATGGGTACAAGAAATCGACCAAAGCAAGCTCAAGCTCAACCTCTAATCCATAATTCTTTTTAGTTCATTTTATGGATCAAATCTACTCTCACATTTGGCATACACATCCATAAGGGTACCCTTTGAAAATATTTTAAACACAAGTTCATTTCTAATTTTGTAATCATAAGATTTATTGCCTTGGTTCATAGCTACCAAGTTAGAATACACTGGTAAAGTATGATAAAAAATCTCTAAATTTGGCTCGATATCAGTAATTTGCATTTATTGGAAAAAATCTAAAGCCTTTGCACTATGCCTAGTCTATGTGTACCCTGCTTGAACCTTCTAGGTAATTATTCCATTATCGATAGTACAATGAGGAAATTTGTAATTGTAAATTGATAAATGGCTCATGCACCTTACAATAGAATTAACATTAGGAAGCAATTCAATTTTTTCATGAATAATTTGAGGACAAAGTCCTAATCTCCAATGACAAGGTCAAAAATTCAATAAGGGACCTTAGAAGTATCCACAACAACATCAACAACAATAGACAACTGAGAAGCCAAAGTGGTGGTGTTATATTTTCAAAACCCACATACATGATACTAATCATTTTTGGTATGATGCCTTGGCTCAAGGCCAATCTAATCAAGAGGGATCTTCCAGTAAAGAAGATTCAAATAAATCTAAAATACATCCTTGATAATAGAAGCAAAAAGGGCATGCACTAACATAAAACTAAGAGTAGAATGCATCTGATGATGAAGCAGTAGAATAAGAAACATATGGAGCCCATGATGATCTTGTACTAGTCTCCTAAACTTTGACAATAATGGGCAAATTTTGGTTATGGACTCTGGTGCTACAAAACATATGACTAAATTTAAGGAACTCTTTGATTCACTAACAATAAACCCAACTAGAGATCAATTTTGAGTTGATAATGATAAAGAGTACGTTGTATAAGGAATTGGATATGTCACCATTTCTCTTGAGATAAGATGTTGTGTTCTCACAAAGGTACTTTATGTCCCTAGTTTGATAATAAATATCTTATCTATCAGTCAACTATTGAACCAAAAGATAAAATTAATGTTTCTAGTCCAACAAGGCATCAAATCATGTCTCATTTCTTGATAAGGATAGGTTCTTGATAAAGCCTTCTTAAAGGATTGATTATTTACCTTAGATGCAGTTTTAACGAGTGAAGTTACACTCACGACCTCCACATTAGAGTCCACTGCACTTTAGCACTACCACTATAGGCATCTATATGTTGGTTCCCTCTTCCAGCTCATTCATAAGAAAATGGTACATGGAATTCCTCAGTATTCTAATTTTTTGCTGATATGTCAAGGTTGTCTTATGGGAAAACAACATTGGGGTCTGCTCAAACCAAATTCCTATCATGCTAAGGAATGACATGTTATGGTGCATATTGATATATGAGGACCCCTAATAACATCTCTTTAAGGATTTAGGTAATTTTAGTTGGTTTTTGATGTCTTTCCTCTCAAGACCTAGGTTTTCTTTCTCAAAAATAAAAGTGAAGCCCATACAAATTTCAAGGCCTTCCATTAGCATGTTATTACACAATCTAGGAAGTGACTTAAACTCATCTACTTAGATTGAGGGGGGAATTCACATCAAAAGAGTTCTCATCATTCCTAAAGTAATAAGGCATTGAGTAGCACCTGATGGCTCCCTATATGCCTTAGTATAAAGGAATAGGAGAATGACGCAATCACTCAATCATCGAAATGGCTTGTTGTATGATATCCACTGCAAAGTTGATGGCATAATTTTGTATAGAATTATTACATATGGCTTTCTATCTTCTCAATAGAGAACCAACAAAGATCTTGCTAGATAAGACACTGAAAGAGGTATAGAGTGGTTGTAAACCATCAATTTATAATCTTAGAGTATCTAGTTATACTTCTTATCTACATGTCCCAAATAAAAAGAGGAAGAAGATCAAACCAAATAACCTCCAATGTATTTTCTTAGGGTATATCTCTACCTCTAAATCATACCATCTCATAGATCTAAAGAGGAAGAAGATTTATGAAAGTCATGAGGTGGTTTGTGATGAGTCATCATTTGAATCATTAGCACAAAAGGACACAGACTAGGCCACCTCTCATAGACTTTTCCCACAATTAGATGATGAGCATGAATAAGGTGAGCTACAAGAAGGAAAATTATTCATTAATCTTGGTAATCTACAAGGTATTACTTCATAAATTAGTAGTCATATTGACATCCTAAATTTCTATATTCTATAATCAAGGACTCACACCTGAGCTCTCCTCCAAACACTTCATCAAGAGTTTAAACAAGAAGACTATTGAGACATGTAGTCAATCTTGTAGTCATGAGTTCAATGGTTGACTGCACAAAACTAGAGACAGTTCAAAAATCCTTAAGTCAACTTCAGTGGAAGAAATCTATAGATGTTGAATATGATGCCCTCATAAAAAATGGGATATGGGAACTTGTTGTTCTACCTATAGGGAAGAAATCTATTAGATGTATTTGGATTTTCAAAATAATATACAAGGTAGATGGATCCATTGACAAACACAAACCATGACTTGTTTCAAAAGGTTATACTCAACAAGAGGGCATTGATTATGATGAGGCATTTGTATTTACTCTAAAGATCAAGACCATAAGAGTTGCTTGTGTCCTAATAGCATAGTATGGATAGAAACATCATTAGATGGACATCAAGAGTGCTTTCCTTAATGGTGATCTAAAAGAACAAGTATACATGACCCAAATAAAAGGTTTCATCAATGACAAACATCCACAAAAGGTATGTCATTTAGTTATGTCACTTTATGGACTTAAAAAAGCACCCTAGGAATGGTAAATAAAAAATGATAATCATCTATTACAGCATGGTTACATTCATAACCCCTCTGATTTCAATTTTTATACCAAGAAGGTTTGTATAGATATTATCATTCTTGTCTTATATGTGGATGATCTAGTGATCAATAATTGTTTAGATGATCTTGTTGATGCAGTAAAGAATGACCTAAATAAATCCTTTGATATGACTAATTTGGGACTACTAAACTACTATCTTAGCTTGAAGATATGTTTGAAGCAGAACCATATCTTTCTCTCCCAAATGAAAAATGACAAGATACTCTTAGAAATGTGTAGAATGTTAGATTGTAAACCTCTCTCAACACAAATGGAGAAAGGTTTACAACTCTCTCGATTTTAGGATTTCCCTCAAGTGGATGCAACTCTCTACTAACAACTCATTGGGTGTCTCATCTATTTGACCTACACCAGACTAGATATATGTTTTATTGTATGTTATCTTTTTAGATTTATGCAAGAGATGAAGAAATCCCACTAGAGTTTAGAAAAACATGTTTTGAGATATGTTCAAGGTACACTTGAGTATGGTCTGGAATACATGAAGAACAATTAGTTCTTCTTTTAGGGATACATTGACTTAGACTATGCTATATTTGTTGATGACAAAAAATCTACTTCAAGATACATTTTTCATGTTGGATATAGACACATTTTGTGGATAAAAAAAATCAATCATTAGTTGCTCTCTCATCCATGTAAGTAGAGTATCACACTATAGGAGGAGCTATGTGTGAAGCTATATGGACACATCACATTTTGTCTGATATGGAGATTTGTGAAGATCAACCACCAATTCTATTTTGAGACAATCAAGGTGTGTTGAAGATTTGGAAGAATCTATTATTTCATGAATAAAACAAACACATTGAGGTTCAATATCATTACATTAGAGAATAAGTCCTTAACCACCACATTTAGATCCAATACTACCTGATAGATTCATAGATAGTAGATATACTGACCTTGTCTTTTGGCAAGGTGAAACTTGATCTATTTTAGGGGTAAATTTATAAAAAAAATGTAATAAATGGGGAATGTTTGCATAATTAATATTGTATACATTATTTTTTTGTTGTATACATTGGAAAAAGGCCACATAGAGGTAGTTTCACGTAGTTATAATCAATTGTTTATAACCGATTGATTTTGATATTGTAGATAATGAAGTTTGTGTTATCAAATAAATATATCAAGTTTTTAGTTTATTATAAATGTGTAAATTGATGCTAAATAATTTCATAGAGTCATGATAATATATATGATTAGATATGCATAATTAACACATATAAACATGCACAATATGAAGACCATATTTAACATGGTTCACCCAATGTGTGATACATGCATAAAGAAACACTTATTCATATTTTATTACAAGCCATCATATTACAATCACTCTCAGATATATCTTCATAATTATAATACACAAATATTATTTGGAGTTACGCTCAACAAACCCTCCTAAATTTAGACCTCAATTCACACACTCTATTATTCCTTCTCAAATCATTATTTTCCTAATGTATTAATTAAAAAATATGTATCTATACATAATATATCAACAAAATGGTATTACAAAATAATGGGTAATAAAACCATGGTCAAAGTCAACCTAAAATAGTTTCTCGTTAAGGGGAGTCCAAAAAATTTAAAATGAACCTTGGTGAGAATACATATAGAGTGTATAGTACATTAAAAATATACAATATTTGGAAATACATGATAATTTAAAAATAGACTCCACAAAAAAATAATCTCCCATTTGGAGACTAATTTCCTCTTAACATGCTTGTTTACCCTTCATTATCAACTATGAAGACCAACCAAAATTGAACATAGCTTCAGTTTCTCCCTTGTGATCACCTTGGTCATCATATCTATAGGATTATAACTATTATGATTATTCTATATCTTCACCTTCTCTTCCTCTAAAGTTATCTTGATGAAATTTTACCTAAACTATATATGCTTCATCCTAGAGTGGAAAGAAGAGTTGTTTACTAGATGTATATCAGTCTGACTATCACTATATAGCTTTCCTTTCTCCTACTTATGACCCAACTCTTAGAACAACTACTATAAAAAAATAATTTATTTGCTTTCCTCTGGAGTAGTAACATACTCAAATTCCATTGTTGATAAAACTAGAACTTTCTATAGTCGTGAAATTTAGCTCATCACTGTGTCAGCCATAGTGAATAGATATCCTATTATACTCCTATTCTATAAAACTCTATCCATGACGAAATATACATAACCATATAAAGTGATGTTCAATCCACCATAGCTCAAAATTATCCCCATGGTCCCTCCTGAATATTAAAGGATCCACCTCACTATATTCTAGTGTTCTCTACTTGGATAATTCATGTACCTAATTATTTCTCCCACTATATGGGCAATATCTGGCCTAATACACACCATGGAATACATCAAGCTTACAAAAAACTGATGATTAAGGTACATGTGACATCTGGACCCTCTCTTCCTTTATCTTGGGATAATACTCCTTTGATCACTTGAAATGACCTACCAAAGGAGTCCCAATTAGTTTAGCATCCTACATATAAACCTCTCCAAGACCTTTTTGATGTACTCTACCTAGGACAAATTTATCTTTTGTTTCTTCCTATCTCGAGTTATTCTTATACCAAGGATTTATTTTGATGTTTCTAAATCCTTCAAAGCAAATAAATTATGAGGTTATTCCTTGAGTACCTTTATTTCATATATATTATTACCTATAACCAACATGTCATCCATATATACACAAAGGATAATGTAATCACCAAAATTAAATTTATTGATATATATACAATGGTCTAAATGAAACCTATATTATGCATTCTCCATCATAAAGTTATCAAATTTCATGTACCACTATCATGGAGCTTATCTCAAGCCATATAAGCTCTTCTTCAATCTTCACACCATAGTCTTCTTCCCTATGAACTCATATCCCTGTAGTTGCTCCAAATGTAATTCATCCTCCAAATAACCATGAAGGAACACAGTCTTCACATACATATGCTCTAAATGAAAGAATTCCATTGCCACTATCTTAAGAATAGTTATAATAGAAATCATCTTTATCATGGGGGAAAAACCTCGTCAAAATCAATTCCCTTCTTATGTGCAAACCTATTTACCATCAACTGGGCCTTGTACCTTTTTTTACCTCCATAATCTTCTTTAACTCTATACACCTACTTGTTATACAATTCTCTATTTTCTTCAAGTGGGTTTACCAAATCCTAAGTCTGATTTTCCATGAGAGAATGATGTTCCTCATCCATAGCTTCCTCCCACTTCTTCCTAACATCTACCTACATTAATTATTCAAATTACACTAACTCTTCATTGTCAGTGAGTAAAAAAGAATTAAGGGATGGAGAAAAAAAATTATGTTCCCTTCTTACCCTAGAAGACCTTCTCACCATATGATTTTAGGGTTCCTATGGAGTAGGTTACTAAATTTGTTGTCTAGACACTTTATCATCCACAATATCCTCCAATATTATGTAATATTCTCTAGAATCCTCTTTTTGATCCTAGAACTACAATTTATAACTAAATTTTTCATTAAAGATAACATCCCTAGACCAAAATATTTTATTTTCTTTAAGACTCCAAATCCAGAAACTAAAGTCATCCTCACCATAACCAATAAAGGTGCATTTTTTAGATGTAGCATTTAACTTGGTCATATCATCTTTATTAATATGAATGAAGGATTCAAAACCAAATATTATAGAAATTAATAATCAACCTTCATACCAGAACAAGCTTTCTAAGGTATGCCTCCATCTAAAGTAGTTGAAGGACTTCTATTTATCAGATATATAGTCATGTTTACTACTTCTACCCAAAATTGAAGAGGTAATCCTATATACAACATCAAGCTCTTAACACACTCTATGATAGCCATATTCATCCTTTGTGATACTCTATTCTACTATGGAGTTCTTACAACCATCTTCTCTCTATGAATTCCATTCCTCGGAAAGTAATCAAAAAATATATTGATGTAATATTCCATGCCATTATCTGACCTAAGACATTTTAAATTGATTCATGTTTCATTCTTAATCAATGCTTTTCATATTATACACATATCAATCACATCATATTTTCTCCTAATTCCATACACCCAAACTTTCCTAGTTACATCATTAATAAAAGTGACATAATAAAATGACCCACCAATACAATATTCCTGAGCCAATCGCCATACATATAAATGAACCACTCTAACTTATTCTCCTTCATCATAGGTCCAACCTTGAAAAACCTTACCCTTTTCTATTTTACATACACATAGTCTTCGTAGTAATCTAAATAAGATCCTTTAAATCTAGGTCACTAATCCTTCAAAATTTGCATACCATTTTGGCTCATGTGATCAAACCTTTTATGTCACAAAGTTGCATCTATATCTTCAGCAACTAAATTACAATAATCAATACTACTTGATAAATATAAGGTACTAACATTATTACCTCATTCAACCACAAGATCATCCTTGGTCACCTTTCAATAATCTACTATAAATGTCACCATACAACTTTCACTACCTAGTTGTCATAGAGATAACAAATTTTATCTCAACTTAGGCACATGCTTGACATCCTTCAATAGCCAATTGTTCCCATTCTACATCTTTATTTGAACACTTCATTTTCCTATTATTATGCAATGCTGAACATCACCAAAGTAAACGTGTCCAAAATCCACTTAAAAATAATCAATAAAATAATGCCTATATGGTGTAACAGGAAAAGAAGCCCTTGGATCTAAAACACAAGACTCAACAATATTATCAGTGGAGAGAATTAATGCATATTGACAAACATTATCTATTACCACATTCACTTCCTTGTTGTCTTCTTGAATTTTTTACTTGTTCTAAAGGACAAACAATCTTTCTTCACATGCTCAGTCTTTTCATAGTGCTAACATACCATCTTGCCCCTTGATTTTGACATTCTAGGACAATTGGAATTTCTACACTTTCCCTTTCATCTAAACTTTTGTCTCCCTCTAGTCTCCACCACCAAAGCATCACCTAAAATAAAAGTCTCCTTAGAGCTTTTCCATCATAATTTCTCACTAAGGATTACTCTTATGACAACTTCAAACTTTAACTTGGAATTATTAGAGACTAAGTTGTTCATAGCCATTACTGGGCTATTCCAACCCTCTAATATTGAACATAAAATAAACAAATCCCTAACTTTGTCATCAAAATAAATTCAACATAGTAAACTATATTAAATTCATTCAAATGATCAAGATTTGAACCATTTTCAGACATCTTTATATTAAATAACTTTTCCATTAAAAATATTTTGTTATAAGCAAAGCGTTTCTCATATAACTTCCATAACACATTTATGAGACCTTTTGTAGTATTATCCTGCAATATATTAAACGTGATCCTAGATGTAAGGCATAACCTACTAGCCCCAAGTACTTTTTTGTTAATCAACTCCTAAGCCTCATCTATCATACTCACCGGTTTCTTTACTTTTCCTCCCATGAATCATGGAGGTCCTTCTGATAGAGGTAATACACTGTTTATGTCTTCCATAGACCAAAGTTCTATCCATTGAAATTTTTGACATTTGATCTATGATCATCAATGATAGCTCCCACTTAAACTAATAACCTTTTTTGTGATTCAATACTTCAACAAATACAACTTAAATTTATAATAGAAGTTTCTAAGAATAAATATATAAATTGATGTAAAATAGTTTTATATAATCAAAATAATATTTATGATTAGATATGTATAATGAATAAATATAAATATGGAAAATAAGAAGACTAGATTTAACATGGTTCACTCAATATGGAATACATCTAATAAGAAACACTTACTCATATTTTATTACAAGTCACCATAGTATAATTCACTCTTAGATCTATCTTCACAATTATAATGCATAAATATTGTTTGGATTTGCATTTAACAAACCCTCCTGAATTTGCACCTAAATTCATGCACTATGTTCATCCTTCTCAAACCCTTGTTCTTCTTATGTATTATCTATGAAATATCGATCTATATATAATACACCAACAAAGTGGTATTACAAAACAATGGATACCAAAACTATGGCCAAAGTCAATTGAAAATAGTTTCCCAAAAAGGAAGATCCTAAACCCCAATGAAAATACATATAGAGTGTGTAGTATATTTAAAATTTACATTATTTGAAAATATATTATAATTTAGAAATAGGCTCTACAATACAACATTTGTTACATTTAGTGTTACTAAATTTTTACTTCATAGCATGACATTTTAATATTTTATTTATCATTTTCTTCATGATTTTTATATATGTAATTATTATATTTTTATTTTATGTACTTTATAAAGTAATTAAAAATAAATAAAAAATTAATATTAATTTTAGTTTTAAAAATAGTTTTTTATTTTGTAATTTTTTTTTTCAAATATACAAATATAAATAAAAATATATTAGAACATAAACATTCATTCATATAAAGAGTAATGTATGTAACAAATATTTAGATTGATAATAAAAAAATATATAATTTTAAAAGTATTTTATATTTTATTTTAAATTTCTTAATATTAATAATTTAATGTGTTATAAGTTAAATTATTATACTCAAAAATATAATTTTAATTAAATTAAATTTATAAATTATATATTACTTCTTTAACTCAGTAATATATCAGAATAAAATAATTCAATTAGTAGAATTAAATAAAAGACAACTTTCATTTTTAAATTTTTTAAAATTCAATATAAATATTTGTGACATATATCTCTTCTTAACTTAGGGTGTAGTGTTTTATATTCCACTTCTTAAATCTTAAAGGTTTTAGTCTTCATATATAAATGATTTAAAAGTAATTATTAAATCTTCTTAAATTATTGTGTTATGAAGCCCAAAATGTTAAATAGTTAGTATGATCTTGAATTATTATTTTAACTACATAAATAACAAAAAGATGATATTTACAGTTGTAAAAATAATTTATAATTTTTTTTATTAAATGTAATTATTATTTTCACTTTAAATTGCGAAAAATATTTTTAATTAATATTTATTATTTAATTTAATTAAATAAATAATAATTTTTTATAACATCCAAATTATGAATAATTTATTGTTGCCATTTTATATTAAAAAAATTATATCTATTTTGAATTTAAAGGATATATATATATATATATATATATATATATATATATATATATATATATATATATATATATATATAAATAATTTGGTATATAACTTATATTATTTATTATGATTTTTTTGATAATTGATAATAGTAATTATTTTTAATTGTTTTATATTTGTATAATCTATAAAATAATTATTTTGTATTTTTGTAATCTATAAAATAATTATTTTATATTTTTATAGTCTATACAAATCAATATTACAATTTTTAGCATAATTAGTAATTATATTTCTATATATTATTCTATATTTCAAATCATTACCTATAACTTTTTATTGTTAGAATTTTTTCCACAACTAATGAATAAAAATGTGAAACAATAAACATAAACACAATTATTATAAATAATTATAATATTAAATAATTATTTTATTTTTATTTACCACCTAAATAAATAATAATAATAATAATAATATTCTCATAAACATTAATTTTAAATTATTGTTTTTATCTTTTTTTTTTTTAAAGAATATATATAATTTTTAAAAATTGTCATTTTTAAAATTATATATTATAAAAAATGATTTTTAATTTTTTTTTATTAAAATTATAAAATCAACATTAAACTTATAATATACTATAATAATTAATATATAAATTTACTAAAAGATTCTGTGATTTACAATATTCATCTCATTATTAACATTAACAACTATAATTGAATAATTATAATTGATACCACCATTGAGGGAAAATAATTAAAAAATAATTTAATAATAAAACACGATAACAATAGTAAAATAAAATTATGATTAACTACACTGTATGTTGCAATAATCAACCCTACTTTTCCCCAACACATATCTTGTTTGACTGACTGTCTCCTGCAAATTTTCCAAATAACGGTCGACTGCATCACAACAGATGAGAACATAACAGACATACACGTATAAGCAGAATCTTCTCATACTAAACCCACCATTGTTGCCAATGTCGTCCTGCAAGTACCACAACTTCATTTCCACCGCATCATCCTTTCATGTGCCTTGTCCATTGTGTCTCTCCCAACTCGCAACCTCTCATTAATCATGACTGTCTAATGCATAATGCATTAAACTACACTTCGATCAATATATTATTAATGGAAGGCAAACGGATGAACTCAAAACTAATCATCAATTAATCCAGCGACTTTCTTGGCCATAAATTTATCCATATGAGTATGTGAATGCTGTTGTAGCCCATATTAAATGAATATTGAGTAGATTGTTGAACCCTACATTATCGTCCTGATGTTCTTATTATTGTGTTTTCAACTTATTGGAGCGTCACGTTCTAAGCTTTATAAATAACAGAAAAAATTGGGATGTTTAAGTTCAGTAAAAGAGAGGAAAGTAAAGCATTTGTTTAAGAATTATTTTTGACTTAATTTATGGGAAGCTATTTATATACATGCTATTCTCGTCAATACTACTAAACATTGATCTAATTAATAAAATAATAATAAAGACATCATTTGTATGATGCTAAAGAAATAAATGAGTCCTGTCATTTTTCATTTACATAGGTGACCCTAACTAATAACATTTTGACCATAGACATACCTCCGAATCATATCAAGAATTTCACTATTAACTATCAAATATATATACTGATTTTTTTAATTTATTATTATTATTATTATTTTTTACGGTTTTCTGCTCTTAACAAAAAGAATGTAAGTAAAAATTATAAACAAATCAACTAAAATCAATAACAGAAAAACAAAGCAAGAGAATCCATATTTATATATTTAAAAAAAATAAAATAATTGTTTTGAATTAAGAAGTGTTGTTTCTTGGGTGTCGGATCATTTAAAATGTTTGTTTGACAAAATAGGAGGCTCTAAAACGTGTTAAAATAGATGTGTCTTGATATACATAGAAGACAAAACATAATTAGAATATCGGTAATTTTCCATACAAAGTTTATTCTAAATTTTCTTGTTTTATAAACTATAGTTTAAGATCGAAATAATATCTATTTACTAACACGATTTAAGAAAATTGCATCAAATTTTATGTAAATAAAAAATAATAAAATATATTTTTCATTCTCTTCGTTTGTTAAATGAATTAATTTTCACACGTTCTTATGCTTAGGTTACTAGTGAGATTGGATGGTGGAAGAGTAGTTCAAATGTTATATAATGGTTTATTTTTAATATTATTGATTGAAAGTGCTTGATTTAAACTTTCCACCTATCCATATATCCATCTCTTATATTGGCCACATGTGTGTTATATATTGGTTTCTTTTTAATATTATTTAATGAAATTGGTTATTTTAAACTTTCCACCTATCCGTGTAGCAATTATTTCATTTCTCCTCATGGAAGGGATTCTATTTAATCTCAAAGGAAATTGAATTATAGAATCCCTCCATGTGAGCAAGATACCCCTTCAGTCTTCTCACCTTGGTTCAGGTAGAGCTAGAAGTAGCTAGGCGCTGACAATACCCTTTATCATTGCCTCTCAATCATTTTTTGCATGGAGTCTAGTCATGGAATCTAGTCTTGATGTGAAACCTTTGCCTAGTTATAAGGCCATATCAGTGGGTTTTTCATCTTTCTTTGCCATTTTATTCAAGTGTGAAAGTCTCGATGTAAGAGGTGTACAAATGGGAACCAATAGGTTGTATCACATAGTGTATATAAATAATGTCATTATAGATAGTGGATATTTTAATAATTTATAATATAAATATTTTGGATTAATCATTATTAAGTTGATGTATGAAATCATATTCTTTATTTGCATCAGCTTGTAAATTAGGTGTTAGAGGAATTTTTGAAGGCATATGTGTGTGACCTCTACTTTTCACAAAAAATATTGTGTATTCTACCTCTTTGTGTTATGACAACATTTAATTTTGTATTTAATATAATCATAGGTCAAATTATGTGAGGGATTCTATCTATCATAAGGTGTTGAGGGAGGAGAAATGTATCAATCCTTTCGTTTCTTCTCCCTCAACACCTTATGATAGATAGAATCCCTCCCATAATTTGACCTATGATTATATTAAATACAAAATTAAATCTTGTCATAACACAAAGAGGTAGGATACACAATATTTTTAGTGAAAAGTAGAGGTAACACACATATGCCTTAAAAAATTCCTCTAACACCTAATGTACAAGCTGATGCAAATAAAGAATATGATGTCATACATCAACTTAATAATGATTAATCCAAAATATTTATATTATAAATGATTAAAATATCCAATATCTATAATGACATTATTTATATACACTACGTGATAAAACATATTGGTTCCCATTTGTACACCTCTTACATCTAGACTTTCACAATTGAATAAAATGGAAAACAAAGATGAAAAACCCACTGATATGTCATTATAACTAGGCAAAGGTTTCACATCAAGACTAGACTCCGTGCAGATAATGATTGAGAGGCAGTGATAAAGGGTATTGTCAGCTCCCAACTACTTTTAGCTCTACCTAAACCAAGGTGAGAAAGACCTAAGGGGTATCTTGCTCACATGGAGGGATTCTATAATTCAATTTCCATGGGGATTATTAGGGAGAAAATGAAATCTAACTAAGGCATGACCAATGTTGTAAACTCCACCTAGGAAGGGTTGTCACATGTAATGCACAAATGCACTAGGTCAAACACAATCTACTGAAAATAGATGGGTATATGACTAAAAATTCCATTCTAAATAATTTTAAACAATAGGGATCAAATGGAAAATTTTAGTGCTAGGTATTTAAATCATAATATGCAAGTACATGTTATATAGGTAATATTTTATGTATTTACAAGGAAAATAACACTTATGATATGCAAAAAATGTATTATTTCTAGGGTAGACTAGGGTAGGACAGTTTGCTAGTTATAAAAGAGGGTGGTATGATATTAGTTTTCCAACAATAGGGTTTATTTCAACATACATGACATCACATATTGTAAAGATGCAAAAAAAAAGGATTTACAATCTAATGGGAACTACCAAGAGTGGTTTGCATCTATTGGTGCCAATACAATACAAACACCAAGATGATCCCTAAAACCCTAGAACATACACTAAAACTATAATCTCAAATACTTTTTCCTATTGAATCCATAAAGTCCTGGTCCTCTAAAAGTTATTCAATGGCACATTTTTAGGATAAATTACAGAAAGGGTTTATAACTTAGATCTAAATTAACACATAGTTTAAATTATTTTATAACTATTAAGCGTAAATTAATCAAAACATTTTTGTCCATCCACTATTGATTTTAACAAAAAACCCATGGACTTCACTCTATGTTAGAAACTAAAATTTTTCTTAGGGTCTCATGCATTCTCGCTTTCCTATGGTGTGAATTGTTTATGTCAAACATTTGTGGCTATAGTATTTCATATTTGTGTTTTTTTAATATTATATCATGAATTTTATATATTATAATAAAATTCAATAAATATTGATGTAAAAAAGATAGAAATATTATTATTGATGATGAAAATTTAAATTCTTTTATTAACACATAGTGCATGAATGTCAAATACAAAATTCTTCTTGTTACTGATATGGATAAAGGGGATGTATGGCTCCTTTCATATCTAATTATTTTATATGTCATCCTAGTTTAATAATAAATAGATTGTTAGTTGTTGTCAAAACTCGAAGAGGAATGGATTAGATTTCCACTAATCATCTACAACCACATAAAGTACCACACAATAATAATAGAGATTGTGAAATAATAAAAAAAAATAAAAATAATCATGCCTACACATGCACGTGCACACACACGCACCCACGCACACGCACACGCGCACGCGCACACACACACACACACACACACACACACACACACACACACACACACACACACACACACACACACACACACACACACACACACACACACACACACACACACACACACACACACACACACACACACATGCATGTGCGTGCACGTGCATGCACGCATACCAGCACACACACACACACACACACACACACACACACACACACGAGTTTTTAAAAAAATGTGTGCAATGAAATCGTTCATGTAGACTTGTGATATAAAATCATTCCAAGTGATACTAAGGTGACATATTTTATATCTATTGATAATACACTACATTGGAGTGATGATTCTATTTATGTATAGAAATAATGTTTACGTCCTCAACATATTATTGAATAAAAAACCCCATAATATATTAAATATTACTTGATTGGAAAGTGAGTTGTGTATGTTGTGGATAACTTATCAGGACTTAACATCAGCAACAATTTTATCTTCATATAATTTTTATGTGTTGAAAGGACCTAATATATTGTTATATGAACTTATAAATATTCAATAACATACCATTACAATCATTATGATATTACATTGATTTTGACTATAGTCACAACAATGACATTAATGTCATTTCAAGTCATGCCTAATGAACTCAACTATAATAATTTACTGTTAAAACCTTGTATTCATGATGTAAATGTAGTTCCTTATACATTTCATGCATGTATCAAATTTAGTAATGAAATATATATTTTCACGTTTCATATGTATCATGAACCCTTTACATACTACACAATGACTTGAACCATTGATAATTACATATATCATTGATGAGTGTTGTAAATATCTTCATTTAGATCAAATAAACATGGTTGATGTGATGTCAAACTAGGTCTTTTGTCCAAAAAAGTCAGTAATAAGGTATCAAAAATACTAACTAACAATTATGTACTT
>JARHVA010005850.1:485000-497500 GCA_037957365.1 Torreya grandis
TAGGGTATTTATCACTTATAATGTAATTCATAACCTCTATGAGCCCATGTAAGGTGAGCAAGGCTTCACAAAGCCAATGATCGATAAGATTGAGCTTACAAGATACCACATTGAGGTATTTCTGAAGAGCTTGGGATTGCTCAATTGTGAATGGCTAGGCTTGAAAAACTAGCTTGTAGTGTTTCAATGAAAGCATAAGATATATAATAGCGACAGTTTATATGGGATTGAGCCACTTTAATGGATTTTATTTTTTGATGAGCTTGTTCGGCTTTTAGTGTTTTAAATAATTCATTGGAGGCTTTGTCACTAGTTGTTATCCAATGCACCTAAGCTTAAACTTGACTACCTTTAGATGCATGACTATCCACCACCTTAAGGTGGTGTTTGAGAGAGGCTTCAAGCCATTATAATTGCACATTAAAAAGACCAGTATGAAGGGAGACAAAGTTCCATCACAAGTCATTTAGATTGGCATCTTATGATCATTGTTGAGTCCATGTAATATGTTTTCTATGGTGGTAGAAAGAGGTGGTGCATATAATGGCCTTATTCCACCACTCAATCTAATTAGGGACATATATGCAACACAATATGAGGTTGTAGGTCTACTAAATAAGTTATATCATTCCAACATAACGCAATGTATAAGTATTAAAGATAAATTGGTTGTGTGGAACACTATATTGTTATAAAGTACATTCCACTCTATAATAAATAGTGGAGTGGTATGACCAAATAAAATAAGAGTGGACATTGATAGGCCGACCATCTATGGTGGAAAAATAATAATTTTTTTAACAACATAATTTAATCCAACCATTTGAGTAAGTGGTGATCCTAAGATTGGTAGTTCGACCATCTAAACTAAGACACGGGGTTAAATGTCAACTGCCATAGGAGTGGGTTATCTAAACCCTATATATTTTTGAAATAATTCCAAAAATCACATTGACCAATACAATAATTCATGGGAATGTCATAAACCCTATCTTGGGAGGGTTTAATCATATTGAAATCTCCACTCACTATCCACATGGTAGTATGCAACCCATCTGCCAAAGATCATTAAAGCAAGGAGCGACCAAGGCCAGCATTAAGTGCATAGATTTTGAGAATTCCAAATGGATGACCATGAAATTAAATAATAATCTAGATTTACCTATGTGAAGGGTCCTCTCCCATGGAGATAATACTAGGGAAAACCTTATGGGAGACTAAAATACAAGCATTACCATGTCTCACTTCATGCAAGGTGGTGATGTAGGTGGAATCATACCAAATTATTCACAAAGGTATTTGAAGGAGGAATCCAAATACTTTAACTTACCAAATATAGATAATATCTATGAAACCAATCTACTAACAAGTAACACATAAATAATATTTACAGGTAGACTTGATATAGCCATTAACATTCTATGACAACACATTTATGAGGAAGTGTCATCCATCTAAAGCTATGGTTATCCATCCTCAATGTCTACCAACACTACAAATCCATTATAATGGTGAGGATGCAAATTTTTACTGATCACAAAGAAGTGGCATTTGGCTTCATGTTCCTCTGAAGGAGTGTTTGTGTCCCTATAATGTGGGTTGTGAGACCATTAAGAGGTGTCATTGGTTAAGAGAACCATTAAAATGGGATTCATAGTATTATAGGATGATGAAGAAATGTTATGTGGGTTAGAAGGAAATGGGATGGTAAGGGATGTTGGAAAAGTCCCTTGAGAGGGTTTGATAGCTAGTGAATAATCACCCCAAGGTGGTAGCTATGGTGGGATTTGTGGCTTACATTCTGATGACCTTTTAAGGAGCACTATGGTCCAACCACCACCTTAGTCTATTGGTTTGGGATTTTATGTTTAAGGAGGTGATTGATGTGGCTTGGGATGACCCATATGAGGAAAATCCTTGAGATGGTTGTCTATAGCCTAATAATGGAAACATGTATTAGGAAGGTTTAAACAAATAACCTTTTACAACCACTGGTTCTCCCTAACTTTAATATTTATAAAAAAAATTAATTCCTTCAAGAGGATGACCTATACATAGACCCTCTTGCTAGGGGAGGGGGAAATCCACCTATTTGTTTCGATCATATCAACATATCCTATGTGGGTAATAATTATTGGTATGAAATCACATAGCTAAACTGGTAGATGGGGAAACTCAACCCAAATAGGGACACAAAGAGCAACATTGTTAGAAACTTTAAGATTATAGGACTAGGTAAATAGAATCTTAAGCTGGTTATAAAGGAACTATACATTGTAATTCACAAGGATAAGTTATTTCTCCAAGGGATCTTTGGAGATAATCAAGAAAAATTCCTTTGGTAACATTATGGATTCCAGAGACATGCATCCATAAAGGTTCCTAGTGGTTGCAGAGCCAATTATGGAGGTAATTCTCTGAGGGAATACAACCAATAAAGTATGAAATAAAAGAATTTTTTTACCATTTAGAACATTATTCAATAGAATTAATCGGAATTATTACCTCCAAAGTAGAGGGGGGATGAGGTATTACCTCATTGTAGTCCTTTAGAATAAACTTCCCAACTCAGTTAGACACTATTAACTCTAATTCCTACATCAACACATGTAGTAGAGAGTGGATAAGCCATAAATAAAGGGCCTAGAGTTCTAAAGGGTGGCACATGAAGTGTAATTAATACAACAAATCCCTACAAAGTCATAGAATATAACTGATTTGAAAAAGGTGAGACAAGAAAATATGCAAGAATATTCAAATCATAAAAACCCAACCTGTAATTATATTTTTTAAATATTTGATATGAAATATTAATATAAATATAATCTGGCCAAAAAAAATATAACATAAAATAATAATAGGGTGTTACCATACCATGAAAGTATTATATTATTTAACATATCCACTTTTGAATTAATAAAATCATGGTAAAGTAAGAATAATACCATCTAAAATGACATTTTAAGATAATTTAAAAAAATATAAAATTTCACAATAACATTTTATGCAAATCAATGATAACATCATTATTTATACAAATCTACAAAGGAATTTTTTAAACTAAGGATCATGGATGCTAAATTTTCCCTTTATATTAATTGGTATGTGTGTTTCCTTTATTGGATGGTCCCAATTTTGACAGCATAAAATCTACAATTTTGGCTTTCATCCTTCCACTTAACATCATATTGGATGAGCTGACATATCTCTAAATTTCATGATGTTTGTAGCCTATATAATGGTATTCCAATCTATTCAATTAAAATATAAAATATTATTACTCATATTTCATATTGATGCATGGCTTTTGTTCTATGTATCAAGGAAGACATTTACAATAAGCTGCAGTTAACAAAAGGCTTAAGCCTTGTTTCCTTGTTTTGGCACAGATGATCTTGGTAGCATAAAACCATATATCATATGTATAAAATTAACTTATAATATTTATAGGTAAAAACACTTTGGGATAAAATCCATGTAATGAATGTTCTAATCATATTTTTCCATTATAAGGGTGCTTATTTTCCAATGTCTAGTTATATTTCATGCCTACATAGGAGTTTTTGGACCATGTTTAAATTTTTATTCTAGCATTAAAACCATATAATATTTTTTAAGTTTGATTGATGTTTTAAAATAATATCGATGGGAATGAGGTCAAAAAGTATTGAAAATCATTTATTTCATATTACATCATATTCATGTTCATGGCTTTTCAACCTAACACTCGAGGCACTTGGATCAAGTAAATCACCCTAATGTAGGAGGATAACATGTACCATGGCCTTTGATCTCTAGCAAGCAATTTTAACAAATATTCACAATATTCTTGATATAATATGAAATATTTCTATTTCCACTACTATTTAAAAACCACACACTCATAGTAACATAAAAATAATAGAGATAATCAAAAAGATAAAATATTGAATATGTGTGAGAAAAATATAATATTTAAGTGGTAAGACTTTAACAAATCTAAAAATAATCCACAATGCAAGATATAAAACTTCATTGATTCTAATGTTAACATATTATTTACTAATTCACTGTGTAGATTACATATGATGTCTATAAAGATAAATACATGTGATTGACAAAGCACCATTAACTTTCCTCCTAAAATAGAGTGTAAAAATCTCATTAGGAATTTTCTTCTAAAATAAAATTTATTGGAATTCATCTTATAAGACACAAGGGTTTGATTCTTTTATTTATTATCCCCATAAACCCCCTATGATAATAGTGGGGAGCATTGTCCCCACACACCGACCCTATCAAGATATGGACTACAAATCATGTCATAAAAGGTTCAAAATTTTAAATTTATTATCATATATATATATATATATATATATATATATATATATATATATATATCTATATATATATAATAACTACACCCAACATTTTGAATTATAATAATCAAGTGTAAATCGCTTAGATCAAATTTAAATATATATGAATGCATTCCTTGCTTTGCAATTAAGGACAATAGGGAGCCATGAATAGAGAAACAATTGCTCTATTATTTTTTTACGATTGCTCTCATATAATATAGCTAATGTGGGAAAAAATATAAAATTCATGATATATAGAATTATTATGTTGAGTTATTTGAGGGACTCTACACCATTTGCGAAAAGTTGTGCCTGCAAAAAATAAAGGTAAGAATAGAGTTTGGGGGTGCCCTTTTATAGTGATTGTAATAATTATTTTTAATTTACTATTACTTTTTTGAATATAATTATTTTTTATTCTTTTTTCATATTTTCAGTTCCTACTCTCCTCTGAAATCTTGCAAAATCATCATTTCCCTTGTAATATGAATCAATTATGTTACTAACTTTAAATCTTCACTGGAAGTCATGGGTCCAAAGCATGTAAATACATGAGTAGGTGTTTCATTTTTGAGAATTCTATTAAAAACCATCAAATTTTTTAATTGAAATTCCCAACAAAATAAGTTTTACTTGTTTAATAAGGTCTTTTTTTTAATAAAAAAAAGTTGGGGTTTATGGCATCATCGAAATTAGATATTTATTTTCTTAATAATAGTTCCCAAATTGTGGGACTTGATATTAAGATTTAAATACTAATAATCAACCAAATATCTAAAATTAAATATAAAAATATATGCATCTTCATGTTCCACACTTAAATTGTTAAGAGCTACCTTGAAGGTGATGAAATTCTCTTTAAAAATCCATAGTCCATCATTATTACACTAAGAGATACCTTTTTTATATTTTATAGGAAATTTATAAACATCACACATGACCATTACATTAGTCTTGATTAGTCAACCAAGAGGTTATTTTGGTGCCATACGTAAGATTATATTCAATAACTTGGCTTTTGTTAGGGTTAGGACTTAATTTTTGAGAGATTAAAAGAGAGTTACTTTTTCTATATCTAGAATTTTGATATGAGCATAATTATTAGTTCATAACTATTTAATTTTAATTTAAAATAGAAAACAAAAAAATCTTATGCATTACCTACACCTAGATAGAGTTCAAAAACATTTAAAAAATAAAGTAATTAAATATATTATAAAGTATAAATACTTATTTTGAAAGGAAGAAAATGATGCAAAAAGAGAGGATGAAATTTGAAATGTCATGGAATTTGATCTATAGGTTTATTTGATCCCATATTTATGCCAAAATGACCTGCTCAAAACTTTCAAAGCAACCCTAACCCTCCCTTCTAATTATGGGAAATTTTTTATATTGTATGGATGCCAAACATGACCATCTAAGGGACCAAGATTACAGTTTAATTTTATCTATGGTATTTTTCTAAACTTAGAACTTATCTTTTTTGTAACTAAAATCTAAATTCAACCTATATTCATTCAATAAAAAAATTTTAGAGTTTAGTTTATTTTTAGGATATTTTTAGAGTTATGTGTGCTTTCATAGAAAAGTTACTAAGAATAGTAGTTTGAGTTTTATTTATTTATAGAGTTTGGAATTTTACATGTCAACTCAAATTTTGGGTTGATTTTTATTTATGCATGGTTTATAATTATTTATATTATTCAATATGAGTGAATAATAGTTGTTTCTTTAGAATCTTTCTCTATTGGTAATTTTATTGTCTTGATCATATTTTGGTTCATTATTTGGTATCAGATCAAGTTGAATTATTTGACATTTAAGATATTGTGAGAGGACAAGGAGGAATTACTTAGATGAACCATATCATGCAATAGATTCAGAGGCAAGAAGAACAATTAGCTAAAACGATTATGAATTAAAGATAGAGGAGAGAAGAATATGATGTATAATATGACATAAATAATAAAGATAAAACTTCACAAGAGGAGTAGTTAGAACAATTATCATAAATGGAAGAAAGGATGGTTAGAGCTTTAGAAGGAAGGAATGAAGGAATGAAGGTTGGCATTACAGATTATTGTGGAATTTTAAATCCATAGGATTTGTTACATTGGATTAATAATATGGATAAGTTCTTTGAGTGGAGAACTATGAGAGAAAATAAGAAGGTAAAATTTGCATACATGAAATTGAAGGGTCAAGAAATGATTTCATGGGATCACCAATAGAAATAAAGGCATATAAAAGTTAAAGAGGAAATCAATTCATGTGAAAACATGGATAAGAATGTGAAGGATAAATCTATTCCTATGAATTATGCATAAAACCTATACATAAGAATTCAAAATTTGAGATAGAATAATCATAGTATACAAGAGTATACAAATGATTTTACAAGCTTTCCATATGCATGGAACATGATGAGATAAAATCACAAATGGTTGAAAGTTATATAAATGATTTAATGTTTTCTATCAAAGATTAATTAAGTATGCAGAGAATATTTTACATGGAGGAATCTTATCAGTTAGCTTTCAAGAGAGAAGAAAAACAATATATATAATATTTTATAAGAACATCTATTGGGATAAGAATATGAAAATATCTTGTAATAAGGATATGAGGTGAATTTAATAAAAATATAGGTGGGTTTAATATCACTAGAGAAGAATCATCACATGGTCCAAAAAGGCAATAAGATAATAGACAAGGGTTTCAAAACAAATGAAGGGAAAGAAGATTTTAGAGAGGATAAAACTATGGTGGTGGTAGAGGATGGTTTGTAAATGAACACATGTATTTTTGTGTTATATATTTAGAAAAGAAGGCCATAGAGGGTTTGATTATCTACGCTACCATGATCAGGAAAAGAGGCAAGCGGATCACCCAATAGTGAATCTAGTTGAAGTTAAAATATGAGAACAAAATATTGAAGTTGACACAATAGATATTATTTAAATTATCATGATGAGAAAGATAATTATTACTGAAAGGAAATAACATATGTAGAGTAAATAATGTGGTGATTCATGGATATCAATAAATATATTTTGAAAAAGGTGTACTTCAAGACGTAAGATATGCATTTTAATTATAGATGGTGGAAGTTGTAAAAATATGGTATCTAAAGATATTATTGGAAAAATAGGTTTGTAGTGTTAAAAATATCCTATTCCATTTCATATTTCATGGTTTAATAAATGGAATGACATTACAATATAAAAAGGTGTTTAATCAAGTTTTCTATAGGTAGAACTTACAATGATGAAATATGGTATGATGTAATACCAATGGATGCATGTCATGGGATTTTGATAGAAAGGAAGTTCATGATGGAGGAATCAATGCACATATTTTATACAAAGGTGGTATTAAGGTAGTTTTGATACCTATTAAATAAGAAGGGTAGGCTAAGAGCATGCTCACTTCAAAAGAATTTATCAAAGACATGAAGATGATATATTATTATATATTAGTTGTGAAGAAAGAAAACACATAAGTGGTGTGAATACCAACATAAGTAGAATGAGTGTTAAGATAATATGTAGATGTTATACCTAATGAGTTACTAGATAGTTTATCACCAAAGAGAGATATTCATCATTATATTTATTTGATTCTAGGATCAACTGTACCCAATTAGGCAATTTATAGGATGAGTAAAATAAAACATACAAAATTAAATAACTAGGTTATTGAATTGGTGATGAAGGGTGTAGTAAGGGAGCTCACGAGTCTGTGTGCAACACTAGCATTGATAAATTGAAATAAATATGGATGGTGTAGGATGTGTGTGGATACTAGAGCAATCATTAAAAGTAGAATAAGGTGCATCTTTCTTATACCACTTAGATGATATGATAGATGTTCCTTTAGGTGTAAAATATTTTACCAAAATTGATCTAAGGAGTGGATAATATAAAATTTAAATTCCTAAAGGAGATGAATGGAAAAAAAATTAAAGACAAGAGATGTTTTATAAGAGTTGATGGTGATACCATTTTGGTTATCGAATACACCAAACACATTTATGAGCGTAATGAACATAATGTTATGATAATATAATGATAAGTTTGTGGTGGTTTATTTGTTTATGATATTTTAATATTCATTAAGACTAAACAAGAGTACATAAAACATTTGAGAAAGTTATTAGAGTTTTTGAGAAAAGATAAGATCTAGATGCATTTGAAGAAGTGCATATTTATGTAAAATAGTTAGCTATTTTCGGGATTTGTAGTTTCAACAGATGGAGTAATACTGGATGAATAAAATTTAAAGATAATTTTTTAATGGCATATCCCAAAGGGCATCATAGATTTAAGAAGTTTCCATGGTTTAACAACTTTTCATGTAAAGTTTATTAATAATTTTAGTAGTGTTGTTGCACCAATATCAAAATGTATTAGAGGAAAATAATGTTCATGGACATGGGCATAAACCAAAAGCTTTGATTTGTTGTAGAAGATAATTAAATAAAAACCTATTTTAACATTACCTAATTTTATAAAAGTGTTTGAGTTTGATAATGATTCTTTGTATGAGGTAATTGGTGTTGTGTTGAGTCAATAGGCAAAGCCAATAGCATATTTCAGTGAGAAATTGAATGACATAAGAACAAAATATTCTACATATGATGTTAAATTTTATGTGATTGTCCAAGAATTAATAGATTGGAGGCATTACCTGGTGCTTGAGGAGTTTATCCTATTTAGGGATCATGAGGTTTTTAAATATGTTAAAACTCAAAATAAGTTAAATAGAAAGCATACAAAGTGAGTTTTTTTATTAAAGGGTTACGTTTTCATGTTGAAGCATAAATTAGTAAAGTAAAATTAGGGAGATGATGATTTGAGCAAGTGATTGGGTTGATAAATACTATTATCGTGAGTGACCTATTTGGATTCAAATTTACTAAATAAGTATATAATACTAATCTATATTTTGGAAAGATAGTTGAGAAATGAAAGTATCCATTGACATGTGATATAAGTAATGATTAAGAAGACTATATATTATGATGGATGGTTATTTCTTGAAAAGGATACAATTATTTATTTTAATTGGATCTCTAAGAGACAATATTATAAGATAATTACATAGTGGTGGTTTCTCTAGATGTTTTGTTAAGACATAGTAAATGGATTTAGTGGAGGATAAGTAATTTTTTTCAAATATGAAGAGAAATCTTACAAGGTGTAGGATATGTCAGATGGTAAAAGGACACATACATAATATATGGTATTACATGCCATTATTGGTTCCAAGAGGATCATTGATAGATTTGAGTATAGAATTTATATTGGAATTACCAAACACACAGAGAGGTAATGATTTAATTTTGGTTCATATATACATGTTTCCAAAGATGGTTCATTTTACTAAATGTAAGAAAACCAATGATGGCACTAGAGTTTTAGAATTATTTTTTAAGGATATTGTGAGCTTGCATGGTGTTACAAAAGCTATTACATCAGATAGGGACACAAAGTTTCTAAGAAATTTATGGAGGGATATGTGGAGGAAAGTGGGGACTAAGCTACAATTTAATAGTGCATATCACCACCAAACAAATGGATAGACAGAAGTTGTAAATAGGAGGTTTGAAAATTTCTCTAGATGCATAGTTGGAGAGAACCCAAGCAACGGGACTTGGGTTTACCGTAAGATGAGTTTGTAGATAATAATTTAGTGACAAAATCCACATTAAAATCATAATTTTAAACTATTAATGGGAGAAATGATATGACTATTTAATATCTGGTATAGTTACCAACTATATAATGAGTTAGTGATGATCATGCATAATCATTTACAGAACATAGACAATAGTTACAAGAAGTGAAAATAAAATTACATGAATGTAATGAGAAGTATAAAGTAGAAGTATATGTAAGAAGATGGTCAAAAATATTTGAATAAGGAGATTTAGTGATGGCCGACTTTAGGAAAGAGAGATTTTCAAAAGGCATATATAACAAGTTAAAACATAAGAAATTCGGACAAAGAAAAATTGGGAAGAAAATAAATGACAATGCTTATGAGGTGAGTTTGCCATAGATTGTTAATATCTCTCCAATATATAATGCTTGAGATTTATATGATTTCAATGGAAAATGTTTTGAAGGTAAAGAAGAAAAAGTAGATTGAAAGAAATAGGTTCCAAAGAAGATGAAAGAAAGGATAGTGCAAGTTCTAGATCAGAAGATAATAAACAAAAGGCAAATATGTTATGTTAGGTACTTATTATAGTGGGAAGGATTAAAATAATTGGACAACATTAGGATTATAGAATGGAAGCTAAAGAAGATTGATAAAAATAAATTGTATTAGTACAATCAGATCAACTCATAGGAGATGAATAGGTTTTAACTAGAGGAAAGTGATACAAAAAAGAGAACAAACATTTGGAGGGAATAAATTTTTATTTGTGGCTCCTTTTGAACCCATTTTTGTGCTAAATCATGATGATTTGAGGGCCCAAAAATATAGTCAAATTTTATTTTTAGTATTTATCTAATTTATAAATTGTCTAATTTTCTAAATAGATTTGAAATTTAGTTGAAATTTGACCAATAAGTTAATTTTATAGTTTAGCTTATTTTTTATTATTTTAAGAGTTATGCACCCTTGATTTTTAAAGTTACTATATATAGTAGCTACATAAAATAGTAGGTCAAGTTTTATTTATTTTTAGAGTTTTGAATATTGCATGGTAAATCCAAATCCAATTTTAAGCTTATTTATGCATAATTTTTAATTATTTGAATTATTCAATATGAATCAATACTAGTTATTATTCATAATATTTTCTTATTTGTAATTTTATTATCTTCATAGTATTCTAGTTCATTAATATATATATATATATATATATATATATATATATATATATATATATATATATATATATATATATATATATATATATATATATATATACATACACACACACACACACATATACATATACATATACATATACATGTATATATATATATATATGTATATATATATATATATGTATATGTATATATATATATATATATATATATATATATACATGTATATATATATATATATATACATGTATATATATATATATATGTATATATATATACATATATATATATATATATATACATATACATATATATATATACATGTATATGTATATATATACATATACATATATATATACACACACACACACACAGATGTGTGTGTGTGTGTGTGTGTGTGTGTGTGTGTGAATACAAAATAATTATATCTTATGTTTTATATATTGTAGTTTAAATATATAAAACATAGGATTTAATTGAATTATTTAAAACATAGGATTTAATTGAATTATTTAAAGTATATTCATTTGGATTTAATCATTTGTTATTAATAATTTTGTATTAACACACACACACACACACACACACACACGTGTGTGTGTGTGTGTGTGTGTGTGTGGGTGTGTGTGTGTGTGTGTGTTAATACAAAATTATTAATAACAAATGATTAAATCCAAATGAATATAATTTAAATAATTCAATTAAATCCTATGTTTTAAATAATTATAATTTAAATAATTTAATTAAATCCTATGTTTTATATATTGTAGTTTAAATATATATTTTAATTAAATCAACTAAAAACCATCATTATAAACAATAGTATATTATGTGCATTTATTGATAGGAATCAAAATAATGGGTGAAAAATTTTAAATATTATCAAAAACAAATATTGATATGACATCAAATATTACATATTTGTTTATGATAATAATAATTATCATTTTATTAAAATACACTTTCTTCTGGTGTATATTTACAACAATATTTTACCCATTTTTTCTTAAAGAAATGGAACCCTTACTATAGATTTATATAATTATTATATAGCTCATAAAGTGTTCAAATTCTTCCCCATAAAATGGAAAATGCTATTATAAACATGTTTTATCTACCACATAAAATACAAAAACACTCTATTTTACTTCTTAGATGTGTTAGAGAAGCATGTATAAACAATAAAGGATTAAAATATATAAAATTTATATAATGCCCTGATCCTACTTCTATAACTTGTAGTTATACTTTTAGAACCCTTGATATACTAATACCTCCCTCCACATCCACATTGTTGGAGCCACCATGAGCC
>JARHVA010005850.1:505000-565000 GCA_037957365.1 Torreya grandis
TATTTATGTCTCATTCTTTATGAACAAATTATAAATATATAGGCAATCAAATTTATCTTATGAATCTACTTAGGGTCAACTTTTGAATTATTTTAGTGAATTTTTTATTTGATTTATATAAAGGGTGTTTTCATGTTTCTCCCATGTGTTTTCATATTACATTCACCTTACCCTTCTTCACTATTTTACACATGGGAGATCAAGAAAGAAAGTGGCCTTCATTTTGGAGAAATTATAGGTTGAAGGTAGTCGTTTCTTGAAGTTTTAATGACTTCAATGCATGAAAGCATATCAAGAATAGTTTTTTGTTTTAATGGTGGATTATTGTAGACTCATTCATGTTTAATCAATTCATTGATGGTGTACCAAGTGAACACTCATCCCCTTCTCATGTCCTAATTTCTAATATGGCTTTCATGTATAGTGTGACAACAATTTCAACATGTGAGCAACATTGTTTCCATTATTGATAGTCATGAGGATAAATAATACATAATATAACATATAGATGTACTCATATAATAATAATAAACTATGGATAAACATCATGTGATTCAATTACTCATGCTAACAGACAATTTTCATCCATAGAGAGACATTCTCCTAATTGAGCACCTACAAGACTATTTAGGAAAATAGTTGAAGAGGATAATTGAATGTTATAATATGATCATGAAGAAGATTTTAATCACATAGGAGTCATGTATAAATAATAGGATCATGAGGAAGTACTAAAGTTGAAGTAGCAGAGTCAAGAAGGTCATACCACTCAAGTGATAAACTCAGTCAAAACTCTAAATGAGCACATACAAGCATATGATTATAAATCTGAGCGAATAGTAATTGTGTGTTGAGTTTAAGAAGGTAAAAAGTTTTAAAGAGAGCTTGATAAGTATATAATTATAATATAATTGAAGAAAGAACTCTCTTCTCACCTACAGTCAAAAACACAAGCTACACCTATAAACCAATCATGTAAAGTCAGGTGACTGAGTGGAAGATGGTTTGGATACAAAACTCAAAGGTATATGAAGGTAAGAGGACCCTAGATATTATTTTTACATTACTAATTGATACCTTAATGTGTTAACAAAATAAATAGGTCAACACTTATAGTCTAGCAAACATATTAGACTCATACAGGCAGGGCCTTGGAGAAGAATGGAGAGAGTATTTTGAACCATTGATGGAGAAGAGGTGAAAGTGTGTAAAATATATATTATAAATTGAATACCAAAGGGTTTTATTCACTCGATTTAATTTTTGTGATCCTCTCAAGAAAGGATAATACTTGGCAGGCTAATTAGGTCTAGTATGCCTAAACGGACATTTATAGGCCTCTACAAGAAATTTGAGAAAAAACTACATTTATTATAAACTTTTAATGATTAGAAGCTACATATAAATGAATGATAATGTTTTAAGATATCCATGGGGTTTTAACTCAGTAAAGTGATGATAATTTTTGAGAACTAGGAAATTAGGGCTATAGAGGCCTAATTATTTTCAAACCCTCATAGTATGGAATCGAGTTGCATAACTCCTGTTGGGAGAATAATATCTACTAATTATCATTAGTAATCATGAATGGACCATGTTAGACTTTTTTGATAGGTTTTTATCATTGTAAAGTGTAGTTTAAGGTGTTTTGACCAAGAAACACTCTCTCATTCTATACACACAGTCTTATATACCTAAGAGATCACCTTTACAAGCTCAGAAGTTAGTGGAGAATTTGAATAGTGGTATATGGACATTAGATATGGTGAAGGGAGTCTACTACCCCAAAACAATGGAATTAATTATCTCATTCGCTCTTAAACATCTATAAATAATCTTTAATACTAAAGGATACCTCAAAAACATGTTTTACACTATGAAGAATTTGAGAAGACTCATTTTAGTGCTTAGATTTTATAGAAGGAATTGCATGGGGTCCTAAGATATAAACCATGGAAGGGGACCTCTATGCGATAAAAACATGTAGAATTGGTTTAGGATTTGAATCCATTATCTTTATGAACCATTATTAAGATGGTAGACATGTTTGAACCTACTTACACTCTATCAATGACTCAATGAGAGAGGAAATGATCCAATTGACTTGAAATAAATGAATTTAGCTATGAAAAGGCCAAGATGAAACTCCTTAGTCTCATGAAATATAAACGAATCACTATCCCACATGTTTGAGCCACACGGTATACAAATTAGGCCTAGGAGTGACTACTACAGGTTTAGAAAAGGAAGTTTTAGGAAGCTTCTTTTGAAATTAGTTTGAGTAAGCCCTAGTAAGATATAATGGATCTATCTACACCTAATGAGGATATAATAGAATAGTTATAGCACCTCATGAGGAAGAGTTACATTCACTACAACATCATTTGGAGTGTCAAGACACTTAGTGTTGATAATGTTTTCTATCAAGAGGCCCAAGAGACCCAACATAGGTAGGTGAAAATCCTTGAAAGTGGTTTTTAGGTTTGAATGAAGATAATGAGATATATCTATGTGTGTAATAGACTCTCATACTATTTTAGTAGTCCTTGTGTAAATACTAGATATATAATGAGAGAATTAATTTATTTTCATGGCCTATTGAGCCAACTATGCTTATGTACTAAATTTGTATGTTCCCATCAACATAAAGACACTTCAGTCTAAGTTTTCAGCTTTACCACAATTAGAGAAATATGGAATTGGTTTAGAGTGGATAAAAATAATATAAAGAATCTTTCCACATGTCAATATACAAAAGTTGTAACTCCAAGAAAGTATTTAGTGGCAATTTCAAATAAGACGAGTGAGGTGTTTCCCTTTTATGCCAACTTCTCATGGGATATCATCTCAAAGATGAATAGATGTTGAGAAGTATATTAACAATGTTTGTAAATCCTCTTGATTGATTATAGCTTTCTCTATCAAGAGTGACACTTGTGAATGGGATCTCCAACACCCCTTCCCTCTACCTTCTCTCACATTTATTTATATATTCATCTTTGATAGGCTATATTTGTATCCTCCACCTAGGCATGGAAACTCTCTTTCCATGTTTAATAATTTAACTAATGATAAAATTATGATGTTATCCCCTATTTTTACTAGTTAAATGTATGTGATTGTTGAGTTGATCTTATCAAGTGATTAGCTTTAATCCCTTGCTATGTTGTCCTTGTCTAACATTCATGTTCTATTTGAAATCCTTTTTGCATGTCATGTGAAAAGTCTAAGTGAGATGTAAAGGTTGAGAGAGATGTTTTTTCATTAGTTTCATTTAACGACCTCCTAACTAGACATTTTATCCTAAGAATTCTTCACAACCTTTATGAGAAATGTTGATGTAGAGAGGCAGATTTGGAGTAATGTCTTGTTCTGGTTAGTCTCATTTTTAAAGTGCATTTGTAACTAGTTGCTTCTGGTCAAGTATATTTAATGCACCACCTCTATTATAATAAGTTTTCTCTCTCTTTTCCTATCAAGTTGGTATAGTAGTTGTGAGCATACGTGACTCATCAAGAGGAGATATCCCTTTAACCTAGAGATTCAATCTAGGTTTAGGGCAACCAAATCTTAGGATTATTTCCATGATATTCAAAATTTGGAAAGATTGAACTACCTTCCAATGGGTGCAAATTCAATTGATCACAATTAATACTCCATATTATTAATTATTAAATTGTGTGTGTGTGTGTGTGTGTGTGTGTGTGTGTGTGTGTGTGTGTGTGTGTGTGTGTGTGTGTGTGTGTGTGTGTGTGTGTTTAATATTTAGAGAGATTAATTGAATAACATAAGAGAAGTTTTGAAAACTACTCACATAGTGTTTTAAGAGAGTTTCATAGGATACAATGGGAGATTGTAGGACATAACTATGTAGGAGAATTAGGTAGTAGATTAGGGAATATGTTGAGAAAATCTAGATATTAGAAATAGTAAATGGAGTAAAACTAAATCCTATCTAAATAAATATTAATGTTTTAGAAATTAACCCCATATATGTAATGGTTAATTATATTTTCAAATATTCAATATGATACATTAATATAAATAAAATTATGTCAAAATGTATAACCTAAAATAGTAATAGGGTGTACACTATTTTAATAAAGTACCATGAAAGTTCTATATTAGTTAACACATCAACATTTACATTAAAATATCATGGTAAAATAAGAACAATACCATCTAAATTTTCATTTTTTTAATAAGGATAAAACAAAGGGTTTTGCTAGGTCGCTCAAGCTAGTACAATGGAGCCAAGATATAGATATGAAGTCATAAAAAACAAAAACAAAGACCTTCTCATAACATATATCAAGGGGAAAATGCGAGTCAAAAAATAGCCTAAAACCAATCCAAACAATAGTAAAAAAAATAAAATAAAAATTAAGCACTTCCAATATAGTTTTCCTTCCTAAGTCTAAGGGTCATGTGAAGAGTTTCCTTTCAACCATTTCCATTCTTCTTATTGCTTACAATCTTAAAATCACCTTCTTCAATAGAATATCAAAAGATAGGGATTGAAATCTCTAAAACATTATCAAATATATTTTTAAAGGAACCCTTTCCATCACATTTCCTATTTTATTCATTTATATGTCATTAGAACTAAGTGGTTCAAGACTCTTCTCCTTAGTCAATGTTTGAAAACTCTTATTTGATTCTATTATTTTCTGGTACTTCAATTTCATTATTTAATTTTGGAGCATCACTATCTGAATTAGAATCAAAAGGGTCCTCCCACCATGAATCCCCCCTTAGTTAATTAGTTAATTATAATATAAAATATAAATTCTTATTTTGAATATATATATATATATATATATATATATATATATATATATATATATATATCTGTGTGTGTGTGTGTGTGTGTGTGTGTGTGTGTGTGTGTGTGTGTGTGTGTGTGTGTGTGTGTGTGTGTGTGTGTGTGTGTGTGTGTGTGTGTGTGTGTGTTTGAATACAAAATTATTAATGGCAGATGTTTAAATCTAGATGAATATATCTTTCCTATTATAATAGTCCAGTAAACTCTATTTTCTACATAATATAGCTAGAATATAAACATAAGTTAAATCAACTTAAAACCATAACTATAAATAATATTATATTGAATGTATTTATGTATATGAGTCAAAATAATAGATTAAAAATGTGAAAAATATCAAAAACATATATTAATACTGCATCAAATATTAAATATTTGTTTATGAAAATAAGTCTCATTGTATTAAAGTACACTTTCATCTATGATATTATTACCATGTTTTATCTGCCCCACAAAATGGAATATGATATTATTAACATGTTTTATCTACCCCATAAAAGAGAAAAACCCTCTATTTTACTTATTGGATGCCTTAAAAACGTCTGTATAAATAATAAGAGATAACAATACATTATTTTTATATAATGTTGTGATCCTACTACTTGAAATTATAAAACATTTGATATGCTGCTACCTCCCTCCAGATCAATATTATTGGAGACACCCTGACCAGCTTGAAATGAACTCGACATATTATCAACATGATATGGAACCTTCCCCCGAGTCAATCCATACACATCATATTCCACATTAAGTATCTCTAAATCCTGATTCCTTACTTATCCATCTATAATACTTTCATATAAATTACAATTATAATCAATGAAATGTTGGTATTGACATGTGCATTATTTTATATTTTTAAACTATAATCACATATATATGATATGCCCTTTTCATCAAATGCGAGTCATTATTTGTGTCTTTTATTTTGCAACTATGTCTTAGCCTCCAATTGTCACCTGCACAATGTATAGATGTATACACAAACAAAGTTAATAAAAAATAATTGAATAATGTAATCAAACACAATATATTTATATTAGATATTTTTTGAATTTGATGATTATAAAATGAATTAAAAAATTAAAGATATATATTTGAACATATTCAACTTTACAAAATAATTTATTTTTCGGATTCTTTTTTGAAGTTAAGTCAATTAAAAAAAATTAATTATACAATTTAATAATATTAAAATATTTTATAACTCAACTCTATATTTGATTTGGTATCTTACTAAAGTATAGTTGATGTAAGCTCAGATACCATCATATTCTCTCTATTTATAATTATACTACAAATCAAGTGAGGTATTTTGTATACTCAGAGGGACAATATTGAATATCTATTATCGTTTCATTCCTACTTTAAATGAGTTAAGATTTTCATGTAATTAGTGGACCAATAAAGAGGTTTCAAAGTCATTCACATTCGATTATTTCCCCTTTGGTATCAATTTTCATCCACATGTTATAAAGAATGTTTTGAATAGTGGACGTAGGGGTCTCTATACTCCATTAATGTTAATCACTTATAGATTTCAATGTGCTTGAGTAGGCCAATGCTAGACCGTGAAAACCTACACCTTAAGATGTACATATACTTTTTTGAAGGGATAATACATGTTATCCATAGCACACATAATAATTTAAAATATGTTTAGGTATGTTAATTATTTCTGATATTCAATAATGTTACTACCTTCGTCATCATCACAACATATTTTAGAATAATATTAATATATTAAATAAATTATTTGATTAATTAATACCATCATGTTCATTCTATCAAATGAGTTTTAGTTTTTTTAATAATCAAAACTTAATGTTATTTTTTTAACAAAAATACATTTTTATTTTATTAATTATTTTAAAATATTTTAATAACTTTATAATGAAAATATACACAATTTGAAAAAGAAAAAAAGTGATCTAAGTTGATGAGGGAGTGAAACTAATTTTATCAAGAAAAAAATTACATATAAAAATAATAAACAAACACCTTAAACAACACTGTCAAATTTTTCAATATACTTTCTTTAAATGTTAAACCTCTAACTTTATGATGATTAAATAACATTTTAAAAATTTGTATAAGAATAATGTCACACTTTTTTATCATCTCTAATTAAAATCAATACTCTTTATTAACATGGTGGTTAGTTTGTGTCTGAAATTCATTCAGTTATTGGTTTACATGTTTGTAAAACACAAACACTATAATAGTCCAATGTTAAAATTGATCATATTGAGTGTGTAGCTATTTTTTATATTTTAAAATAGTATTTTTTTATGTCAATTCATTTCCTGGTATAACTATTTCAATAAACATAAATAACCTTTTGATAATAAAAAAAGATCAATTTTATACTTTACATTGTGGTTATGTTTCAAATATAAATAAATGAGGTTGTATTGTAAACCATAAAAGGACTAACCATCATGTTTTATTTAACTAATGGCTTTATTCAACATGTTTTTAAATTATTTAGATAAATATTGAATAATTACCACATTGGTCAAGAAAATAGATGTTTAAATTCCATTATGAATGTGCAGGTCAAGTATGGGAGAGGTTAACTTTAGGATCTCCATAATTTTGTCCTTGTGCACATATGACAAAATTGACATATATTAACTCAAAATTAGAGCAAGGAGATTATTTCTTAGACTTGTTATGTTTTTGTATTTTTATAATTTATTTATAAGTCTCAACTATTTTCTTACGTAATATTAATGTAAACATTCTCATTAAATTAAAATTTATTTTGCATTTACTTTTTTATAATTGATATTTGGATTTTTTGGCTTTTATTTGTTTACCCTTTATCTGTTGTTTTATTTTTATATCTTCAAGCCTATATTTGAATTGAATCTTTGTTTTTTATATTCTTTATGATTTTGTATTTCTTTGTTTCTAGTATAATTATAATTTTGTATTTATAAAAATAATTAATCATCACACTTCTTATTCTAGTGCATCATTTCCATTATTTTTTGGTATTAGTTTTCTTTTTTATTCCTTGTCAAAATTTCATTTCATGCATTAAGAGTAGCTTTAGTTAAGTAAATTAAAATTATATTAAAAAGCATAATTAATTGAATCTAAAAATTCTCTTGTAAAAACATTCTCACACTTATACATAAATGTCATTATTGTACATGAAATAATATTATTTAAATATCGAAAGTTAATCTTTACCTTAAGATGACCAAATGTTAACCCTCAATTATTTCCTAGAGTTCATCAAAGCTCCCAATCTATATTCTAAGTTGAAATTATAAGCACATATAACTATTATGCACATTCATGATATCTTGTTTGGGTTGTTAAGACATGAGTAACACACATTCAACACAAATTATGAATGCAAACAAGCATTTGTTTCACTTAAATGCCAGCTAAAAACTAAACATTTAATGTATCTTTAAGCTACATAACTGCTTCTCCTTTATCCCCTTCATGCCTAATTAATGTGTTAATTGGAAATGATTCAACACTCAATATAAAATTATTTTTTGACTTTATTAAAAGATTGAGGCCCAAGGTAGCAGGTAAACCTTAATGTCTTTTCCAAAAGCTGTGAATGGACTACTCTCATGTAAATATGTGTAAAGGAATACTACCAATGGCTTAGATAAAATGGAGATAGATGGACACAATGTGGTATGAGATAAACATGTAAAAGATAGAGTAATTTGGCTTGGATCCACTTGAGCTAGAATATAAAATCGACACAAGGATAGTGGCCAAGGCTCTACGCAAGTTGAGATGGTATTACACCTTGTGGAATCATATCAACATCTAATTGAGATGAGCCATGTGGAACTTAATCCAATCATGTAAATTTTAGTTATTAACTTTTTGAGCTTATTTAAAGAGAAAAAATAAATAAAAGGCCACAAGTATTAGTTGCAGCTAGCTTGGTCAAAATATTTAGCTAACTAAACACATATACAGATAAATAAAAACCACAATTCATTAAACTATTAATCATTTATGACATATAAAGCCTATTGTGTTACATAAATATGCTATACACAAATTTAAAATATGTTAGGCTCTGAAGCCTATATCTAGTCAACATCCACTACATATTTTAAAATGTTTCTAGTTGATTATATTAATTTGTGACATGTAGAGGCTTCTTATTTATTCATGTGCCTCACTGATAAGTTTCCTTCATGAGGAATGGGCTTCTTTCCAAAAAAAGTGTACAATTATATGAGGTTTAAATAGAGGGTGATGTCTGTAGTTGAAAAATCTCATTTACCAAATATAAATTAACAAACATAAGTTTAATTGGTATTTGATGTCTTTAATATTATTTCAATTTATTAATAAATTAAATAATTATTAATAATATTATTTTAGTGGTAATATGTACATTTGAACTAGTTTAATGCTGAAGGACTTGTTCTTTTGAAAGAGAGGTCACAAATTCAAATTCTATATAAAATCTAAGTTTATTTGTGACAATAATTTTTTTTATGTGAAACCCTATACCAATTGTAAATTAGTTGGTGTTCTCATTTCAACTACAATGATATACTTCTCACATTTCAAATTAAAAAAGGGCATAATAACCTTAATTGTCATCCACCCAAAAAGACCTTAGTAGGTTGATTTGAACTTAAGGCCATATGAACATATAGTAACAATTTTAAAAAAGTTTCTTTTATGATTAAGCTGTGGAGGGTCCTACCGAGTTTTAGAAGGCTACGAATTATTCCTTTAGACAAGAATCCATTCCTTAAGTTTCAAAAGTGGTGATTGATTATGGATTATAATTAAATACTCTTTTATGCCTATTTATGTGAATTTCGATCAGATAGGTAAATGCTTTGCTACTAAAATATTAAGAACGGAAATATTCTCAACTTGTACCTAAAGCATTTTTAGGCCTATTTATGTGCCCTGTAAGTCAGATAGATAAGGGCTTTCCTACATAATTTTTAATAAGGTCTACATTCACATCCAAGGGTTATAAAAAGAGCTTGGCTGATGGAATCACTTTAGGTTTGTACCTAGACATGACATTTGTTGTCGATCAACGGTGTAATAATTATAATGCTTCAATCAATTTTAAAACAAATATTAAAACATTTAAGCATCGATGTAAATAGATTATGGATTAATAGGATGAGGTTACAAAAGCTAATGGTTTTGGCCATATGAAAATAAAATAAGCTAATGCTCCACCAAATAAAACAATGCTTCATCTTAGGCTTATAAAATATTTAAATCTTAGCTTTGGCCAATAATTAAATAAGAAGGTGAGGGATTAGGATAAGTATATAAAATATAAAGGCTAAAAACACTTAAAAACTATCTAAATGGGTTATTGGAAAAACTCCACAAACTTGAGTTTAAGCATTTGAATATGGCCAAACATATAACAACATTTTGATAGAAAACCATGGACTAATTTCAATATGTGTAAACTTTAAAAAAACTTTAAAAATATTTATATAATTTTAAATGTTTAAAAACAATTAAAATTATGACTTTAATAATTGATTTAAATTTGGGACCATCTTATTCTTCTATTTGGGTGGTGCAACATTTTATTTATCCACATATTTTAATTTTAGCTCTAATAGTTTTAAAAGAAGGTTGGAAATTCATCACCCAAAAAACTTATATAATTTCATAGAATATAAGTGAATTGATTTTACATTCATTATTAATTATTTTAGATTAATATGAATGTTTATTCACACATATCCATGCCACCTTACACATTTGTCTTGACACCCTTGAATAGGCCTTGACATTTGTACAATACTTTGCATCATACACATGTTGTGTAGTGCCAAGAAACATGTTACAAAATATTATCAATTTTAGAATCACCTCAAAAACCTTTGGATCATGTTATTTCTATGCAACACCATGAAACACGACACATAGCTTGGAAGACTAAACCATATGATATCAATGTGTTTTTCTTGGAACATTGTGATCCACTTACATAACTTTGATGTTATCATAACATTGTATACAACTCATATTGATCTTATATTATGTTTGAGGTATTTAACTATAATCATACCATTTCATCACATGAAACTCTACAGAATACTACATTTTTCCATGTTGTGCCATATGCACAAACCTAGTTAAAAATTTTCCATCTACACAATGCCTTTAGTATTAATTTTCAAATTAGCCTCAATGAGGGAATTGAAAATCATGTATATTTAATGTTGAAACTTTCCATAAATTTTAATTATTTTTTATCTAAGTGATATAAAATATTGTAAACTATGGAAAGAATACACTAATTGAGGATGACATGGATAAATATAAATTGTATCATTATGATTTATTATGGAAAAATCATGAGATGAGTAATGTAGTAAGTTTATTATGATTATTGGTCAGTCATAGATGATATATTTGTACCCATAAATTCTATGTAATTTATTCTCCATCTTCATAAACCTATAAAAGAGGATGAAGACCTATCTAAATATTATCAGTAAAGTCTAACCCCTATGGCAGTCAACATCATTATAAGGTTACCAAATATATATTTGGGCACTATTTAGGTTTATAAATAACTCTTGAAACCCCTAACTCTATGCCTATAGATGGTTTAAGTGTGTGTGTGTGCACTCCTTTAGTCCCATACATCGGTGTTTTTTTCATTTATTTTACATCTAATCCCTATGGTGGTTTCAACAACATAATATAATTTTAACATGGCCTAGTATTTATGGTTAGACAACCCTCTCCACTCCCATATATAACAAAGCATTACCTATGTCTCAATACTTTCGAAGAAGGATCAAGATGTAGTAGTATGTAGGTCCACATGTATTATTACTTCAACAAATAACATGATTATTTGGATGAGAATGAATTATGGTAGTCTTTTTCCATTTTGGTAGTTTTCTTTATATTTAAAAGAATAAAGTTTATTATTTAATTCACTACAATTTCTAGTTCTTTTCCATTGTCATATTTGAATGGATATATTTTTATTCGTTATTGATGAATTTCTTTCTTAATTCATCTCATCAAATTATAATGGTAGTAACTAGCATTAAGAATACTAATTTACCTTATTATGCATCTTCAACATACTCAATTCTAGATCTTGGCTCTAAATATATTTCTTTCACACCTCTTTAATCATAATTTTATTCATTTGGACACCTTGCGAGGATCAATGGAATCATGGTTGGGATGAGGTTTAAGATTACATTGGGAATAGGTAAACGGGTTTGTGATGTGTTAGGGTGCATAGATTATGCAATGTGTTATTTTTTTATATATTACCATCAAGACTAGTGTACACTTAATTATTTTAGTATATATTAACGTGACATGTTAATATAATCTAGTAATTTTGGCCTTAGTGTGTGGTTGACAATAATTAGTATAAATTCATGGATTTTTTTTTTTTTATACACACACCTTCTTCATTTGAAAGGGAATTTAATTATATATTGAGAAATAATTACTAGAGTGATTGCAAAGAATAATACGATTATATTTATACATATATCTAGGAGGTTCTATTCTATTTTAGTCACTTATCGAAACTACTGTGTTAATTTATTATTTATAGGCCTATGGGTATTTGTAGTTATATTAGTTATGTGGATGTATCAATGGAGATTGATCTTATTTTTTATAATCTCTCTTAAAATATATAAAATTAAAATATTATTGTGTCAATTTTTTCCCCTTATTTATGAGATAAATGGTATAAGGTATCTCATAACTAAGACCTCTAACTGTAATTCCATTATTTGGTATCATCAAAAGGAAAAAACTATGTGATTGAAAGATCAATTTTAGTGTTCTCCATTATTTTCTAAGGTGGTTAGAGAACATATACGTCCACATGATGGGTTTTCATAGGATTTTTAATGATATAATAACATATCCTAAAGTATAAAATTAATGTAATCTACATAGGATATTGAGTGGTGCCGTAATTGACATGAGGCTTGTGAAAAGTCAAGATGCCACCAAGAAGAGCATGGCTAGTGGGCATTATATTTGGAAATATAAATGGAATGTTGGATGATATCATATAAATGTAGTGATATGCAGGAAAGGTTAGATGCAATAAAAGAAGGTAGAAGAAGAGGATCATTCCTGAGGGATGATGTGATTGATGTAGAGGATGAATTAAAAGAGATTGAGGATGATGAAGAAGGTTCAACATGAGAGTGATTTCATGATGAGAAGAGAGCTTTTTAAAATACATATCTAATATAGGAATAAGAATACAATTTGAAGTCTTGTGTTTTACTAGAAACTCAGAAACCTCGAGTGTAATGGTAAATATTTTAATGTGGGTGAGGGGTCAATCCCCCTATGTCACTCAAATTCTATCTTTTTAATTGAAATTATTATAAAATATATTTTTTAATATGTTTTTTAATGGGGGTAATTGTTTAAATGGAGGGTGTATTCTTTCATAGAGTAAACTATTGTCTAAATTATTTTCCAAGGGAAATATAAGATATTAGTTTTGAGAATTCTTTTAGGGAAGTAATATTGTCAGAATAAAACTATAAAGGGATATAATTTTAATTGAAACCAACATCAAAGCAATTGGTAATTGATGGGGGAGGGAATATGAAAAAGATGAATGTTAGCAACAATCACGAAGACACTGGCAATATGAAACAAGACCAAGAAGTATTGTGACTAAAGAATGATGATGATCACGCATTTTAAAAAATATATATATTTGTCTTAAGTTTTCTCCCATGGGACAAGTAAAGGAGGGAATGTTAGGAAATTAGTCCTCACATGGGTTGATGAGTTAGGTTAATAGTCCACATTATTAATTATTAAATAGTATGTGTGTGTTTAATATGTGGAGAGGTCAAGGTTACTTGAATAATATAAGTGAAGTTGTGAAAACACCTCAAGTAGTGTTTCAAGAGAGTTTTAGAGGAGATATTAGGATATAGTAGGAAATAACTATGTGAGAGACTTAAGAAGTAGATTAGGAAATAAGTTGAGATATTTTAGAGATTAGAGATGAGGAAGATCTCTATATTTGTAGGAGATTCTTGCTTATAAATGTAACAACTTTGATATTGAACTAATTAAGATGGATGACTGACAAAAATTTGTAATTATTCATTTTCACACCTGAACTTCAGCTCTACTTAGATTTGGTGTAAAACCTACATCCAGTATCATAGCAGATTTCCTGAAGGACCTCTCTAAAATAAGGAGGTAGAACATATGTATGAAATGCGGACCATATACAATCCTTGTTGCATGTCAGTCCTCCATTTTTTTCTATTGTTGTTCATAGATTAACAGTACAAACCATGTGCAACCCTATTGTTTGTTCATTTTTTGTAAGTATTGCTTTACTTGAAAAATCACTTGTAAGAGTCAAAAAAAATTCGGAAGCCTTTGTGAGAAAATATGACCCCATAGTTAAATCTAGAACATTGAAAAATATTAGGATCGACCAATGCGTATTCTTATTTCAGGTAAACAAAGCATATTTCCGTTTCAGTCATTTTTCGACTACTTTGGGGGTTTTCAAGTTTTCTGAGAACATGGAGATCTGTGTATTGGAGGATAAAAACAACGAAGAAAAATCAGTTTTGGAGTGGAATAATAAGTTATACCTAGACGCATCTCCCGTTCCATTGTTTACCATGCATCGGATCAAAGATTCAAGATCGATCTATTCATTCCATGGTGTTTGCTGACATTGGTATCGGCCTTCTCTAAGAACCTATGACCTTCGTTGCCAGAGAGAAAATTTAAGAGGGCATGATTCAAGCTGGGGAGGATCTTGCGCACGTGATTTCGCCTTTACATCATATCGTAATTGAAACAATTTCACAAGGGTTTTCATCGGATTATGATGTGGCGAAAGACATGTAGATGACAAGAGATCCACTGCGCAAAGTTGGAGTAATCTCAGTTGAAAATGTGATAGAGAGGCTCAACGCTCATGGCAATATTGTATCTTGCATTCACTACGACGCATTGAAGGAATGGGTTCCTCATATACAAAACAAATATTGTGTTCCTGTATCGTTTTTCCAAACTCAGTCTCGTTCTAACCTGCTAGCTCCTCTCTTTACACGTCGTTTCAAACTTAGTTGTCCACACCTTCCATGACCTGCTACAGATTTGACCTACATTGGCTGCATCTTCTCCTCGCAACGAGCTCAACATAAAATGCATCGAATTCTTCTTACCGGTCAAAACACTAAAACCACAGACCCACTGCTAAAATATATATTTTATATTATTTCAAATAAAAAGCCATGATTATTAAAGACAAAACAAAACTGTTCATTTCTATAAGCTATGTGTTTCATAGCTGCGCGGGTACAAAATTTGGTTAAGGCATGGAGGTGGAAGATGGGCGATGGGTGGAACCCCCTCAAGTCACTCCAAACCTATGTTCTAATCCCAAAAAAAAAAGCATTTTAAAATATTTTTCTAATAAAGATTTTTTTATAGGGTGTAATTGTTTAAACAGAGGATGTAGGAAATTACCTTTTACATGAGTGCATAAATTAGTTAGGTTACTATTCTACATTTTTAAATATTAAAGTGTGTATTTAATATTTAAAGAGGTTAATTAAATAATCTATGTAAAGTTGTGAAAACAACTTGTGTAATGTTTTCATAATGTTTTAGAGGATAGGTTTGGAGATGGTAGGAGATAAGTGTGTGAAAGATTTTAGGGAGTAGATTAGCGAATAAATTCTAATATTTTAGAGATAATTAAGAAATATTTACGTATTCATAGAATATTATTGTCTTTAAATGTAGTTGCTTTAATATTGAATAAATTAAATTATATGATTGACAAAAAGTTGTGGTTGTGCATTTGCACACTTGAGCTTTAACTACAACTAGATATGAGGAAAAGCTTTCATTTTCATATGGACTAACCTAATACTACTTTGACCATCTTTTCCCATATTTTCATTGCCAACATAATTTTCACTATGATCTTGCTAGTTCAATTGTCAATACTTGCTATCATTACAAAATAAATAAATTCCACAAATAAAAAGAATTTATATAAAATTGAATTACACCACAAATAAGGTAATAGACATTGTAGAATGAGATTGAGGTCTAAATATGAAGCAACCGAAGGGAAATCCCTAGTTTTATTATAAAACTAGATTGTGAGGGTGTACAATAGACATTAGTCATGTGGTTAACATAGACAAGGAACCATATAAACATAGTGACTATGTGATGCTTCTATAGTGAAATTTTAATGCAAGGCTTGGGATTCCTCTCCAGCAAAAGTACCCATGTGATGAAAGTAAAGGTAGGAAGATAGACAGGTCCAACACTTTAATCCTTATTGTTTATGATAAAATCAATTATAAATTTAATCATTTGGCATTATTAATGATTATCATGTGGGCATGTTTCATGTTTGTCTTTCTAATTTTTTTTTAATTTTCTTTTGGTCCACAAGCATTTCGTTGCATATGGATAAAGTATAATTTGCATACCAAGTCAATATTCATGTTTTATTGAGTGTAAAATCAATCGAATTCTCTTTAACTGACAATCTCAACCCCTCTGTTTTGTCTACCCACCTCTCCCAAATTTTGGCATATGGATAGAATATAATTTGTACACCAAGTCAACATGTATACTTTATTAAGAGAAAAACCAATCAAATTCTGTTTAACTAAAAATCTCAACCCACTCTTACTCTATTAAAAATATTAAGGTTATATGTAACCCAAAAACATGATTCAAATTTAAAAATTTTTTTGAACATCAATATTTTGATTTTTAAAATCTATGTTACATAATACATGACAGATTCTTATTAATTCCAAAGGGATATAATAAATAGGTAATAATATAAAGATACTTTCATGGTTATTATTATCATGATGGTATCGAAATTGTTCTATTGTACTTTCATGTTTGTTTTACATTTTTGTGATAGATACTTTACTATGAAGATCGAGCAAAATTTAGATTTATTTTTAATTAGAAATATAATGTGTTGTATGGCACGGCATAGTTATAAGCTTTGAGTAACACCATGATGATGACGAAAATGGATATTCTTATGATGGGGCTTTCTAGTGATCAATATCTCAATTTTACATTACACTTTTTTGTTTCATACTTCTTTTTAACGTTAAATACATTATTTGAATAAACTATGTTTGGAGGTGATTTCTTACATTTTCTCTCAAACTGATAATACGTTAATGGTTTATTGCAATCTTTAATTATTGGTTTATCAAGACAAAAGAAATAATGATCTTTAGTATAATTTTTTAATGAATTAATGTCATAGAGAAAGTATTAATTCTTTATCGAAAAACTTCTAAACTTTACTACATGCACAACAAATAGTCTTAATTTTTATTTATTTTTAAAACTAACTTATGTTTTATATATCAATTCCTTAGCCATGATCTTTGATAAGGTTGTCCTTGAAGTTCCATTTCAAGATTTCATGCAATTTTTCTTGATTGTAGACACTACGGTCTCTTTGATAAACTTTTTAAAATATGGAAAGCTAGATTTGTAGACATTTTGAAAGACCTGGATGACCTTCTTAGTTCCTTTGGTATACACAAATTAAGTATGTATAATTCTATTTGATCAAGTTAAAAATATAATAACATGGTATATTTTTAGCCTTGCAAAAATTGACTGACATAAAATACACAGCCAACAGGTTACCCTATACTCATTAGTAGATGCTTCGTCAAAGTTTCATCTCTATTTTGTAAACATATTTTGAAAACATATAAAATAGTATTGATGTATGATTAATATCTCAAACACATATAGAGATGGGAAATGTGAAGATTGATTTCGTGGGAAGAAAAATGATATGGTTTGCTTGGACCAAAGGACCCTATGGAACTACTACACAGAATTATAAGATATATGACGTGGTCTTGTTTATTGGGATTGGAATTCATGTGAGTCCTTTAATGAACATTGTTAATGACAAATTAAATAATACCAATGTTAATTTATAGAAAAAAACCAATGAGTTTAGTTTGTTTAAAATAAAGAATGTTCGGAGTCCCATTCATTCTTATTTCTACTAGGTAATTAGAGCACAGAGTTCATTTAATTTGTATAAATGCATACACAATGAAGTTGCCTTGATAAATTACAGGGTATTATATCTTAAGAATTTTCAAGAGAAATTAAGTTTTTATAAAGAACAATTAACTAAAATTTGTATGTAAAATTTTAAGAAGTTATAAATATGTCAAATTATTTCAAAAATATTTATGAAAAATAAAATTTGCAATTTATTTTGATTACAATGGTACAAACTTTTCATTATACCAAAAATGGTGTTGGTATTATTTTAGGAACTAAGGTATATATTTATGAACCTAACAAAGGGATTACCAATAACATGTGCTCTCACTTATTATAAATGAAATTTTTTGTTAGCATGTGAAAATTTGTTATTAATAATGTGGTTATGGTTAGGTGGTTAAAAACACACTTTTCAAGGTTAAATTGGACAAGGATCTTCTCAAATGTTAAATTTCTATTTATAAAAGTGTCAAATTTTGAAATATTAAGTTTTTAATTTAAACATATATACAACGTGTGATTGTCCTCTGATTCTCACTACTCAACACAAAAAACTAATACCTCGAAGCAAAACCCTATATTGATCTTAGATTTAATGATGAGATTTACAATAAAAATACAATACACTTTTATTTATTTATGAGAATCAAATCTAATGATTCACACTGAAAAAGTGTAATGACATTGTTGGTGGGTGTAATGATATATTATTTTGGGACATTGATTTTAGCTAGAGAACTTACAACTATATTATAAAAAAAAGAGAAATAAAAAACAAATTAAAACATGACAAAAATTAAAGGATTGGTTAAAGCTACATATAAAATGAATTAGAAACAATTGTGTGTATATAGACATATAATAAACACATACACAACCATTTCAAATTCATTTTTTAATTCATTATTTAACATATTATTTTTTTAATGATCACCATGATCCCATTTAAAAGATAAATCAAACGTTAAATCTACACATTCGTTCCCTAGACATTTTTCATGATACTACATGTTATTACAATTTTTTATTTCAAAATTTTCCAAATATTTAGTGTGCACTAATGAAAAGGCAAATAGATTAATAGAAGTGATAAAACTTTGTGTAAGAACGTGTTATGTTCTTTTAAAATATGAGAATCTTAACAAAGATATTCTGTTGTTACCCACAAAGATGCTAAATTTAGCAAATATGAAGAAAAACTATATAAAATTTTGTCGAACTGTTCGCGTGCAGGTAGGATGAGAGGGGTCTCTATATATATACATCCCTCGCCTGCTTGGCTCAAGGCAGGAATGCTGAGTTCAGAAGGAATGATGCCTCGATGATGAGCTCATTTGTTCGAAATGTATTTTATTATACTCGACCGAAAATTTATTACACATGGCATTCTTTTAAGCTGTAAGCAATCCAAAATCAAACTAGAAACGAGTACATTTTCGTTGCACTATTCTCATTGCAGACGGGTTTCAGGCCTTAAAAATGTGAAACGGGCCACACCCGTCGCGTTTCTTGCAACTAGCGTGTAAATGGAAAGTCTTCGTATTAATTTTTATCCATTCCTTTCTATGTATCTTGGCGGATTCTCCTCCTAATCAAAATATCAAATTCGTGGATCGATTGTTACTGATATTGAACATGTGAGGTTTTCACCTGTGCGCATTTTACTTTCGATTACCCTTTAAAAAAAAGAACGGCATTTGCGGCGACCCTACACTTCATCTCGACTGTGTAAATACTACATACTATACTGTTAAGAGCGCTCTACCTCTGCTTTGTATCAGTGGACAGGAATGCTACATACTATACCATGAGAATATTACATACTAGTTCACAAATACTACATACTATGTTACAAAAAGTATCAGTGGACACGAATACTACATACGAGGTAAAAAAAAGTACTCCCAACCCAATCTCTGGGGCTTGTATTATAACTATTTAGTGAGAATATTAGACAAGCATTTACTGGAAGATGAATGCTCTCTATCAGGGAATATATATGAGCAATTATTGAATGGGACATATTTTCGTATTGTAGATGGTGATATGATTATAACGGTAGGGAAAATATCGATTGGAGGGTATTGGTGAGCGATAGACCAGGGAAATCTTCTCGATCATATTGTAGTAGATGGGTTAGAAATAACATGCACTGTAAGTAAACGTTTTGAGAATTACGATTTAGCCTACATAAATCGTGCTTAACGCCAATATTCTGCTACTATAATACTATATCATATTCACAAAAAATACTCCAATGGTATGAGTCATAGTCCTGGTTCCATTTCTTGAAAATAAATTGTAGAGGTGATTAAAAAAATTATGAAGGTAATGGAAATATATCTAAAGGTTATCGTAGTATCTACTGGGATTAATTTCCTTCAGGTAACTCCAGGATGGCTATTGTCTAAGGCAAGTCCCATTATCAGCCTCAGAGCAATAGCTATGGGTTTCAATTACAAATCCAACACTACCAAGTTTGAATTTAACAAATAAAATTTGTGATGGAGAAAAAGTATAAAATTTATTCGAGGGATCAGAATAGGGATGTTAAGATCTTTTGCAGCGAAGTAAGATTCAATATTAGATCTGATACAAACTCGAAGAGCATGATAAAATAACACACAGATAACTTGTGACATGACGGCACACATTTTGAAAATAGCCGTTCGAAATGATGAGCACTAGTAATCTCCTAATTCCTCACACATATTTCATTATTGCCTCCATCCCAAAATAAAAAGTACTTCCTTTCAGGTGTGCTTAAAACATCTTGAAAAAAAAAAACCCTATGTTTGATATTCCTTTAAGAAAATGTGGATGTAGGCGTTTCTGGAGAAAAAAAGAAATCCACAATAAGGCGAGCCAATTACAATATTTGACGCTACTGAATTTTGTCTATTAGTAGCCAAATTAATTTATTTGACAATACATGGCCTAGTAGTAGACTTCGATAAGGTTGATGGATCAAAAAATCATTCGTCATTTTGAACGTGGTCTTTATATCCATCCAAAAAGTATCCAAATTATTTTTTGAAATTTCTCACCACTAAAAGAACATGTCCGAAACTGTTGAATATAATCACTAATCATATTAATTTTTGTTTATAGATTACCTAACTGGTTGAAGAAATTACACACTAAAATGGTATTATAATGTGTATTAGCTTATCTATAAAAATATACAATGTGAAATTGTTGTTCTTATTTTTCTTTTGATTGTAAAGTAATACTATTTAATGAATTAATCTAGTTTGAAATATAAGGATTACATTTTAAAATTTTCCATTATGGTATATAATATAAGTAAAACTAACTTTCCATTCAGATGATTTATTTAGAAAAATCATTTCAATAAATCTTAAACATAACTAACATAGACATAACATCTAGAAATACAAATAAACATTATATTGTGTTGAATTGGCCCGATGCTTTAACTAGAAATGGATCAATTCCTTAATCTGGTAGGAATCGTAGCATCACTAGTTAATTGAGGAAAGGGATGTTAATTAGAACACTATAATGCTATAATTTTTTTGACATAAGCTATGAAATCAACAAAAATTATGAGTGTTTAATAAATCTTAATCAACTAGATTTGTGTCTACTTTATTATTTATATCTCCTAGTTCATCTTTGGTATCCATATATGTTAATATTTCAATGATCTAAGTTAGATCATATATAATATTCAAGACTATTATATTTTTTTGTTAAGTGTTTTATTCCAAATAATAACCTAAAACATAAATTTGAATATAAAGTTAAATAAGTTATAAAATGGAAAAATATGGGCACTTGATTACAGAACATTAAAATTCTAGTTATTTATTTATATTATGTTGGTCACATAATAAAATAACCATATTCACACTCACTCACACACACACACACACACACACACACACACACACACACACACACACACACACACACACACACACACACACACACACACACACACACAGAGAGAGAGAGAGAGAGAGAGAGAGAGAGAGAGAGAGAGAGAGAGAGAGAGAGAGAGAGAGAGAGAGGTGTGTCAAATCTCTCTTTATAAGGAAATTATTTGGTACACATTTATACACTATTGCACATTAATAAAATTTTCTTAATTATTCCCAAAATTTAAATTAGTCTTTAGGATCAATGACAAGCCATGTCTAAATCATACTACATCCAAGTCAAAAAAGACATTGTCAAGTATCAAGTCCAAATAATTAACTGGATCCATATAGTGATGAATCATAATTGAAAAATCACATTAGATGTGGATAAATATCAATACTTGAATTATCATATACATAATTAAATGTCAATCATGAATGATTATTATTGGGTTCCACTCAGTGCATTATGCTTTCCTAGTCTTTTTAGGTTTCTATCCGTCACAAGGACACCTCATCATATATGAAGTTGCACACATCATCATTTATTTATATTCCATATAAAAATATTTATAGAATAGGATAAGGTGAATATATGGTGATAACCCCATATTATCACATATAACTACTAACAACTAGAAGTCATAATCGATAGCATATATCAATCCAAATCTGATGGAACTGACCATGTAGAAATAGAAAAAAAGTTCTTAATCAAAATGAATCATAGGTTTGATTTAGTCTATTTTCCAATTACAAATCATAGACATAATTAGATAATTATTCATAGAATCTAAATAGTTATCCTTTTGTTATACTTACCATATTCAACATATGTTACTTCTCAAATCATTGCACTAAGTTTTAGTATCCTACACTTAGATTTAAGTGTGAATACCATTTTTATCAGTCTAATTCATACACAATTTTATATGATATTAAGGTTTTTAAATATAAATAAGTGTAAAACATATTTTTGAACCTATACACTGATTAAACCATGTCAAACCCTACATCTCCCTTAGATTTTAATCCTTCTCTATTTTTTCATTTTATTTACTAAGGTTTTAGTGAATATTTTTTATTTTCACACATAAAAGATAATGTATATTTTCACCTTTTTCTCTATCCTTCTTCATACTTTCATTATTCCACCCAATGCCATATAATAAGTTTAGTCCCCTCATCCTTTTGAGGTTCAATTATAGATTAAGTGGGGTCCATATATACATCCTAGATTCATTCCACTTCATCTAAAATGTATACAATATATTATTATTATTTGTTTCATGATTTAATTATGAATAAATATATACAAAAAAATAATTAAATTGACATGCCTCCTTTAGAACATGATAGTAATGATAATCACAATAAATATTTTAATCAAGATAACCATGAAGGCCTAGTTATAATTCATCCCAATGAACCTAATGGGGTAGATCCTAACCAAGTTAGAGCCTTATCAAATTTTAAACAAGGACTCTGTTAGTATCCTAAATACAACGATATAGTTTTCAAATTGATCCTAGCATATAAGGTTGTGCATTAAGCTAAACTTACAAAATATTAGGCATAATAATTGAACCAATCCTTTTTAGGTACTAATGATACCATAGGTTTTTAGACCTCTAATTCACCAACACCTACATTCACATGTTCTATATTTAACCAAGATGTAGGGGAAATAAAAACCTTATAAAGCATTTCCTTACCCACATGTGCATAAATAAACTTTATCTCTCCTATGATGACAATGAATGACAAATCACCAACCTTTTCCAGTATACATTCCCTTTAGTATATGATATAAATTTGCATGATAAGGACTTGAAATTATATAATAGTGTATTTATAGATAATCATTCTATATATTTTCATGCCTTTTATCATAAACCAATATCCCCTAAGATAATATCTTAAACTTTAGTTTAAATATTTTTAGCTCCAAATATTCCACTATAAAAATGTAATTGTGATCCATAAAAACATATTCGATCATTCCTTTCAAAATTCTGTAATGATACAAATAATCATTCAGATCATACACCATTTGGAAGATCAACTTATAGTACATTTACCTATCAATATTGATGAGACAATAAGTGATTATTTCCTTTAGTAAAAGACGATGATAGAGAAGAGTACAAATGTTATGGAAAGTGAGTTACAAGATATAATCGAGAAAAGCTTACTATCATAGTGGGTCACAATCGAGGATTGACAACTAAATAGACATGAACGCATAAATTTTCATAACATACAAAATGAAATATGTGGCAATGATAGAATTTTATAGAAGATAAATCAAACATGAGAAATAAGAATCTTGTTTTCAATAATAAAATATTAGATTATTTGAATTATCTAAACTAGCATAAGGAAATGTATATTTTGATTTTAACAACCACCTCATTTTAGGTGGCCTTTTGTTTCAATATAAATGTACTAAGTTTCTAATGTTATTTTGGATAATCTCATAATTCAATATTTGATTATGGAAGACAAGATTTTAACTACCCATATTTGATTTTACTTGTACAATAGGCAGTCTATTTTGCATCATTTATTTTACCTATTACAGAGATTCATGCATTCTTGTTCATTTAGTTCTTGATATTTAATTGTGAGATATTCTGACATGGTATCATAGTGATTATGATAGATGAGTGAAATACTTTATATTAAAAATATTTATTTTTTAGCTTTCATGTCACAAATCTAGAATTTTTTGACCTTGCATATTGTTGATTCACCATTTCATATATTTTTCTCTTCTTATATTGTCCTTTATTGATAGAGATTCATCAAAAAAATAACAAAATAAATGTTTATTATAGGTTGTATTATTTACAATGGTTTTCATAGAAAATGGCCTATGCCATTGAACTCAGAAGATGCCAAACTCCTATGAACAATTATAAACATGTCCTAGCTTGGTGACAACCAATTTCAACCTATTTTGATTAGTTTGGTGGTGTTTTCTTGGAATCTACAAAAATACACAATGTAAGGGACTCGAATTAAAAACCAATTTTTATTTTCTAAAGAAAATTATTGTGTATTTTGTGGTTTTTTCATTATAGTATAGGATTTGATAGTTTTATGGGTTTACAAGGTTTGACAAAAAAAATCCCCTATACAAACATCCTTAGATCTTGACTCATGTGTAGACATATTGTAGACTTAGATCCTTACTTTGAAACTCATTAGATTACAATCACCTGATCTTATGGGATTTTAACGCTTGGTCATGACCAACCAAATGGGTCTTTAATTTTGTTTCATAAATTGGGTCTAAATTTTTTTCAAGTCCAATATTTTTGCAAGGTTGAGTTTTTTTGAGTAACTTCAAACTCACATAAATTTCAACTAGTAGCTACTTTTCAAGCACCATTTCTTTTAAAGTGTGAGTTTTTTAAAGATCTACACATTTTTGATGTTTTTGGGCCTTTTAAAATTTAACCTATATAAATTTAGGGGGATTAATCTCATTATCTCTTTCACATTATCATTTCTACATATAAATCCCTACTGTACTATGGATTATATTTAGGCTTTGTTTATTACAGCATTTAACTATATTGAGAAAAAAACTAAAGTAACAATATTATTGAGTAAATATTTACATCAAATCATGATGGGTAATGAAATAGATCCAATACCAGGTAGAGAGAAGGTGTATTGGTTTAACATATGGGATGTGGCATATGTTCTATTATTCATGTTAATATACCTTGACTTGTTCTTTCACATTGAATCTGCAAATAGTCCGAATAATGTATAGACCAAATTATAAGAACTATTTGTAATGAAATATGTAATTAGAGGTCATGAACTAGAGAATGAATTCATTAGTTTCAACACACCCAAATTTGAAACAATATATGACTTGTTCACAAAATTCAAATCACTTAGTTTGCAATTGAAACTATGCAACAAAGATAAAAGTAATGAGAATTTGATCTTTTCAATCTTAACAAAATAGTTTATGATTATCATATTTTCATTTATACCTTCCATGCCACCAAACATTACTTTCGAGCCACATGGACCATGAATATTCACATTATCACAAGGATGTTTATTTTTATATACTAGATAATATCCATACAACACCATAGGATAAATGAAATTCTTAAGAATTTTTAAAAAAGAATGAATACTCACAATATGACAAAGATGTTTTGTTGGATAATCTTAATAATATCCATACCACATCATATGTGGATATTTATTGGTATTGATTAATCAGGCAAAAAATGAATATAATTATGGTATCACTAAAGACTCAAAAATTTTACTCCTAACAAAAATTGTAAAGGATAAATATCACAAATCCTTCATATATATGTTACATGATTCCATGATTTATTTGCTTGGTGTTATAGGAGTTGAATCTTTCATTAAAATTCATTATATTTTTCTCCACCCTAATGCCAAACTAGTTAAATAAAAAATTACAAAAGTGTACCTTAAAGTATTCCTATTATTCAAAGATGAGATTTAAATATTTCTTGATGTTATGCTTATTAATCACATCGATTACTCAGCTTGGATTTATAATATTGTCTTGATCAACAAGCTTAGTGAAAAAATTAATATTTATATAGAACTTTAAGATTTAAAAAGAGTTTGTAAGGATGACCTTCCATTAGCTAACATTGGTATGATTTTTGACATCATGAATGGTTATGAAATTCTCTCATCTATGAATGGTTTTGTGTGGTTTAATATAATAAAGGAAAATCTTTAGGACCATAACAAAACAAATATTACCCTACCACGATGGATTTTTTGTTATGTGATCATATCCTTTAGATTAAATAATGCTAGAGCCATTGATTAAAAGGCCATGAAACAAATATTTTGTGACATCATGAATTATATATTGATAATTTAATTTCAAAATATAATTATAGACAAAATCATGCCAAATATTTATGAAAAATATCTTAACAATTCAAAAAACTTAATGTATGTTAAACCCTAATAAGTATAAATTTTTTGGCTATCTTCTGGAAAACTCTTAAACTATATCATATCTCAACAAGGCATACAGATCAATACAAAAAATGACAAGGATATAGTGGAGAGTCCTTCACCTAAAGGATTATAATAACTGAGGTACCTATAGGGAAGAGCTGAAGAAAAAAGATGAATTATAATTCATATAACTGATAAAATGCCACAATTTATTCATTTAATAAGAAAAAATATAAAATTTAAATTGGATGAAAATTATCATATTGATTTCATTGAAATAAAATAATATATTCTCAATAGTGATGATCTAACATATTCTAAATAAAAAAAGATGAATATACATTTTAGACACAGAACACACAATAAGAAACTTTTTGGCATAATATTGTAATTCTAAAACTAAATGTGCAATTTATTACATTAATATTACACTTGTAGATCAGGGAAAAATTATGATCCAATGGAAAAAATGTGCTTGGCCATTGTCTTTTCCACACAAAATATTTGAGTTTATGTTCTTAATGTTAGAACACATGTCATCTCAATAGTAAATCCTTTCAAGGATATGCCATGTGGAAACCATATTTGTGAAAACACATCTCCATGTGTGTAATGTTTGTCATTGATTTTTTTTAAAGGTTTGTATCTCAAAAGTTATTAAAAGGCCAACTAATACTAGATCAATTGGCAATAATGTCATTTTTTCATATACCATCCATCAATGATAACTCTCCTCACAATTTTACTATACACACCATGGAGGATAAAAATTGGACTCTGTATTTTGATAGAATTAAATATGCTTTAACCATTTAAGTAGGAATAGCATTATTCAATCCTCAAGGGTATAATATTAAAGAAAAATGAGACATTGATTTTAGGACTATGCACCATTCTAACCCAGGAGATCAAACCCATTAATTTTTATGGTGACTTTTAACTCATATTTAATTAAGTGATGTATGTATATCAAATAAAGGAAGAAAATTTAATTTCATACACAAACACAGTATGAGTTTTAATTAATTATTTCAGTAAATTTGAAATCCAAATAATATATCGAAGATATAACCACCATGTAAATTCAATTGCTAGTGCATATTCCATCATTCATATAAATATCATTACAAATCATGCCATATTAATCAATATATGATTACACAAACCTTTCATTACCTTAGAATATTTGGATAATTTATCATTATTTACATTTACATGTAGTATAAAAAGTTCAAAATGGTACAATGTAATTTATAATTTCATATCTAAAGCAAATACTCTCGACAAAATTGCAATGCAATGTTAAGATAAAATTATGTTGGGATGTATTTTTAACTATTACTATTGGAGGTTATGTCTTGAAGATATCATTTTAGGGTCAGTTATAGTGATTCCCTAATAGTGACAGGGCCAAAATTATTCACCAGAGGTGCACAATAGTGAGTGTAGTGTATATTTCAATAAAAAATCCATGTCATATAAATTATTATGAATGGGTTATTATTTACTTATAAACCAAAAAACTTAAGAATATGGAAAATTATGTATGCAATTTAAATTACAAAAAACTCAAGACACTCTAAAAGAGTTACAACCTCATCTCAACCTATCCATTTTCCCTACATAGATTAGGTTTCATAAAAAATAAAAAGCTAGTATCATCAAAACACTATTTCATCATAATAAAGACATTATGTATTTTACAAAGTGGGTTTGGGAAATCCTTCATTAAAACAATTGTTTAAATCTTCATTAAAATAATTTCAAAACATGATAACGATTGGTGTAATCAAATCATTTATATCATATGGAGGTATTGAATTTGTATTTTCCTTACAACTTGAGATACCATTCTTATGTTTTTCTTTTTAAAAAAATTATCAAAGCGGAAAAAATTAGGAATTTTTAATGAAATTTATATCCACGCTCTCGAGCATCTATGAGTATAAAAAAATCGCATTAATAAGTCATTTAAAAAGAAGATTCGAGAAATAAAATTTCGCATTGGTGACTTGGTTCGGAGAGTAAAGTCATTGACTAATGCCCTCGGTGTTTTCCAATGCTTGTTCGGCCTTCTCCACAACCCTCTACAGCTCTCAACCTTGACTTTCCATTTCTTTGTTTAAGCAGTACCCAAATCGACCAGCTGCTCACAACTCCTGCAACGTCAAACAAACTCCACTTCGAGCAAACTCTACACTATATTGCGTTTAGGGTCCTTATGACTCATTGGTGAGCTCCGTGAATCAACGGTGTTGGACCCTGCATACAGATTTCGAACTCCTGCTTCGACTTTACTAACACGACATACCTGATCAACAACATAACTCACCACCAATGGATCTGACCTTGCAGACCCATGCTTCACTCCGTTCTCGCTGTTTACCTCAGATCTCCAATCTGCAGTTTTCATCATCGGACCGACAGTATTACATGGAAATTGCAATGTCGTTTCAACCTGTGACCTCCTCTCTTTACACAACGTTTCAACATTAGCTGTCCACACCTTCCATGACCTGCTCCACCGTCGACCTAATTTGGCTGCATGTTCTCCTCACATCGACCTTAACACAAAATGCATTGAATTATTTGAACACAAAACTCCAAAACCCCCAGCCCAATGGTAAAGAATTGTTTATTTTATTTTAATTCAAAAGCCATGATTAGTAAGGATATAAAATGAATATTGATCATTTATATAATTTGTAGTTTCTATAGCACTTGTGGCCACAACATTCTGTTAAGGCACAAATATGCAATGTGGACCTAATTTTGGCAGAGATGGTGGGGGAAACTAATTGTTTTAGTCAACCTATGTTTTAGTCAAAATTATTTTAAAATATTTTTTTTTAAAAGAAAAAAATGATTTTGGCAGAGATGGTGGGGGAAACTAATTGTTTAAAATGACGATGTAGTCTTTTCTTTTTTTTTTGGAGTAATGTATTGTCCAAATTATTTTTAAATGAAGATATAAGGTATTATTTCGGCAAAGTTTGTAAGGAGGTAATATTGTCGGCATAAAATTGTATATGGATAAGATTTTGGTGGACATTAATATTTAGGTAATTTTTCATTAAAGTGGGGTTGGGAGAATATGAAATAGATGAATGTCAATGATAATTTTTGAAGACACTTGATAATAGGTAAAAATGTCAACAAACATTGTAATTATAGAATGAAGATGATTGTGCTTTTGTTCTAAAAGATATTTGTTTGATGTTTTCTCACATGTAATGACTAACGAGAGATATTAGGAAATTATTCTTCATATAGATGCGTAGATTAGTTAGCTTAGTACTCCACATTATTAAATATTAAATAGTGTACGTGTGTTCAATATGTGGAAAACTTAATTGAATAATATAAATGAAGTTGTGAAAATAACTGACATAATGTTTTGAGAGAGTTCTAGAGTATAGGTTAGGAGATAATTAGAGATAAATGTGTGAGAGATTTAGAAAGTAGATTATAGAATAAATTGAGATATTTTAGAGATGAAGAAGAACTCCCTATTTGTAGGAGATTTTTGCATATACATGTAACCACTTTACTATTGAATAAATTAAGTTATAGAATTGACAAAAACTTATGGTTGTGCATTTTCATACTTAAACTTTAATTTAGATATGAGGTAAAATCTACGTCAAATATCATAACAAATTACATGAAGAACCTCTCTGGAATAAAGAGGCAAATGTAAACTATGTTCAATGATAGTCACCCATTTTTGTGTGTACTTGAAAATAAGTTAGCAGTGCAAACCACATTCAACTCTATTGTCAATCATTTGTTTGTTTGTTTTAACATTACTTTATTTGAATAAACACTTTTGAAAGTCAACTTTTTCATGAAGATTTCTTTATAAAATCTAACTCCATAATTGATTCTAGCATGTCAAAAAAAAATTACATTCATTTTAAATACGACATATTTCTATTTCAGTGATTTTCCTACTATTTTTTATTTTTTCAAAGATCTTTGAGCATTAAGATCTGTTTATTGGAGACTAAAAATAGAAATGAAAATTCAGTTTTTGGAGCACAATTACATGTTGTACCTGGATGCAACTTCCCATTCGAAGGTTTACCACGCATCACATCTAAGATTCAAGATCGATCTATTCGTTGCATTGGTTTTAGTCACAATGGACTCGTCCTTCTCTAAGAACATGTGTGACGTTCGTTTCCACTGAGAAAATTATAGAGCGCATAATCGAAGGTCAGGAAGATCTTGCTCACGTGAGCTCACATATACATCATATCAGAATTCAAATAATTTCAGACGGGTTTCATTTTTATTATGATATTGAAAAAGAGATGGAGATAACAAAAGATCTGCTACGTAAAGGTTGAGGAATCTTATTTAAAAATCTGATAGAGACGCTCAACGCTCATGACAATATTGTATCTTGCATTCACTAGGACGCATTGCCGGAATGGGTGCCTTATATTAAAAACAAGTTTTATCTTCCTATAGTGTATTTTTGTACTCAATCACATGCACCTCTTGTTGCCTCTTCACGCCTGCCCCTCTCTCTCTCTCTCTCTCTCTCTCTCGCGGACGGTTTTCCAGCTGTGCATAGTCCACTCACCCCGAGCCGCCTCAAGTTCCACAACACTCATTGGTTGCTGGCCTTCGACCTCTGCATGCTAGTCTAAAGCTCTCAACCTTCACTTGTCATTTCTTTGTTTAATCAATTCCAAGATCGACCAGCTACTCCTAATTCCTGCAATGTCAAACTCGACCTCGAAATAAAATTCAAGAAAGCACAAGAAACATATGAATGTTAGCGACAACCCCGAAGACACCAACATCATGCAAGAAGACCAACAACAACATGCAAGAAGGCCAACAAACAATTGGACTAAAGAATAAGGATGATCACGCATTTGCTTAAAGAGATATTTGTTTGATGCTTTCTCCCATGTGACCACTAAGGGTAGAATATTAATTTTTATTTTTTTTATATCGATGCATAAGTAAATTAGGTTAGTAGCTCACATTTCTTATTATTAAATAATTTATATGTTTAATATGTCAAAAGGTTAATTGAATAATGTAAACGAGGTTGTGAAAACAATTCACATAGTTTTTTGACAAAGTTTTAGAGGATAGGTTGGAAGATAATAAGATATAAATGTGTGATGTTAAGAAACAATGCACTCTGCAACAATAGAAAAATAACAAAATGTAATAAAAAAGATAATTAAATACACAAAATATTCAGCATACATGAGATAAAATACATGGTTTATGTTATAAAACCTTAACAAAGCTAACAAAATAGTTATGGTGGAAGATATTAAGCTTTATCAATTTTAAGATGAATAAATTACATGTGAAATACCTATCTAAATTACCTGTGAACTCCACAAAGATAAATATGCCTAATTGGTAAAGCACCATTATGATTCCTCCTCGTAAAAATAGAATAAAAAATGCCATTAGGACATTCCTTATGAAAATAGATTCCGATGGAATTCATCCTTATAGAAATAGGGGTTTGACTCCTTTAGTTTTTGTTGTTTTCCTAGACCTACATGTGATAATAGTGAGAGGAGTGTTTTCCCCACACCCCCCTATGAAAGAGTGGGCTGTAAATCACATTACAAAAAGATAAAAAAAATTAACTTTATTGTCACATATCTAACATGTGAGAGATTTACAGTGTAGATTAGGGAATATGTAGAGATATTTTAGAGATAAGAGTTGAATATTATATTCTTATTTATAAGAAAATTTTACCTTTAAATATAATTACTTTACTATTAAATACATAAAGATGGATGATTGAAAAAAATTTGTGGTTGTGCATTTACATATCTGAACATCAATTCTATCTAGATATGTGGTAAAACCTACACATTTATATTTCCTAAAGTCTTTGATCTCTCTATATTTTCTTTGCCCATATTTTATCATATTTTCACCATCAACACCACTTTCACTATGCTCTTACCAATTCAATTGCTAGTACCCTCCATTGTTACATAAAAATTCGCAAAGAGAATTTGTATAGAATTGAATTTTAGCAAAAGCAACATAACAAAAAATGTAATTTAGATATAAATATGGAGCAACTAAAGAGAGAGACCTGATTTCAATATTACTTTAGATTGGGAAGGTCTATAATAGACATTAGTCATGTGCTTATCAGAGGCAAGGAAACATGTAGACAAAGTGAATGTGGGATGCTTGTGTAGTGAAATTTTAATGCAAGGCTTGGGATTCCTCACCAATGAATGTACCATGTCAGAAAAGTGAAGGTAGGAAGATAGACGACTCCCACACTTCAATTATAATGGAATATGATAAAAGAAGCCATGCATTTAATCATTTGTCTTTATTTGTCAATATCATGTGGAAATTTTTATGGCTATTTTCTTAAGTATTTTTTATTTTTTCTTGGCTCACAAACATTACATTGAATATGTAAAAATTATAATTTGTCTACTAAACAATTTCTCCTTGAAAAAAATTGGCGTGTGACCCATAGAAAATGTTCCACAATTGACAATTTCTTTGGAAGTTTAATGAAACTGAAAACCATCAAGACCAAAATTACAATAGCCATGATATGAAACAATCTCTTAATCAATTCATATTGAATGAATTGAAATAATTACAAATCCAAACTATTTTGAAATAAACCTCAACTCAAAATTAGAGTTGACATACAAAAAATTGAAATAAACTAAAATCTAAATAAAAACTTCTAGTTTTAGCTACTGTTATTTTTAGTAAGTTTTGCATACAAGCCTGAGCATCTCTAAAAATATTCCAAAGTAAGGTAAATACTGAAATTATCCTATGGGATAAAACTCAACTTATGTTGATGTTCAATCCTAAAAACATACAATTTGTAAAACTAAAAAAATCATGAAAAACATTATACAGTAACTTCAAACCCTAAAATGATCATGTACGAACTCCAAAAATTATCATAGACAACTCTAAGTGAATACAATGGCTTAGAAAAATAATGAAATCTTTGAGACAGTCCTTCTTGTGTGTGGAAGAGATCAAATAGAGCTATGGATCAAAAGCTATGGCCTCATAAATATTGGCCTATTTTTTCTACATCATTCTTTGTTGGTATCAAAGCCCTTGCCTATTGTCATCTTATATTTTTGCACCGCATGATGATTCACCTCTATTGGTCTTAGACCCACCTATGCTAGTATGAAATCCACCTCCTCCATTATCTGGAGGGGATCTACATTTTCTTGGATCAAGAGATGTTCTTCTAAAATTTTATCTATTTTGTTTTTTTCTAAAATTAAAGCTAATTAATAAGCCTCAACAATTCAAAGTATTATATGCATGCTTAATTCATCTTGAATAGTAAATTTCAAACCATTTACATACCTTGCAACCATTTGTGCTTCTATTTCATCATGCTCCACTCATATGGAAAGAATATAAAACTCATTTATATATTCTTGTATATTGTTATCTTTTTACATCAAATTTTGAAATCTTTGATACAGGGTTTATACATAATCCACAAGAAAAAACTTCTCCCTCAGCATCTTCTCCATCTTTTTTCATGAATTAATCTTCTCCTTACCTTTTCTCTATATCTCTTTATGCAAGTGATCCCACCAAATCATTTCATGACCTTATAATTTCATGCATGCAAACTTTATCTTTCTTGTCTTCTCAAATAATCTTCCACTAGAAGAACTTCTCCATACTATTCACCCAATCTATCAACTCTTCTGGTTTTTAAACTTACTCCAAATCTAGAACATCAACCTCAACTCCTTTACTCCTTTGATCTAAAAATTGAACCATCCTCTCTTCTATCGATGGTGGTAGATCTTGTTGTTCTTCTTGTTGTTGAATTTATCTATCATGATCTGTGTCTTTCTCATCACCACTTTGTCTTCTCCTCTGAGTAGTGATAACATCGGTTAATTATTCCACTTGATTTTGTAGCTCTTATATAGTCTATTTCATCTATGTAGTACATCCTCATCTTCTCACTATTTTTTTACTCCTCTAAGATTCAAACTTGCTTTGACACCAACTAATGAAACTAAAAAATATCGAGACCAAAATTACTATAGTCAAGATCTGAAACAATCTATGAATTAATTTGTATTGAATGAATTGAAATAATTACAAATCCAATCCATATTTAAATAATCCTCAACTCATAAATAGAGTTGACTTGTAAAAAATTGAGTAAAACTAATTTTTTTTTTAAAAATTCTTATATTTTTAGCAGCAGTTATTTTTAGTAAGTTTCATATGTAACCGTGAACAACTATAAAATCTCCCGAAATAAAATAAACACTAATATTAGCCTATAGGACAAAATTCAATTGAAGTTGATGTCTGGTCTTAAAAATATATAATTTCTAAAAATCAACAATTTCTCAAAAAATTATTAAACAGTAATTTCAAACCTTGAAATGATCATGTATGACCTCCAAAAAATATAAAAACCAACTCTTAATAAATATATCAACTTAAAATAGTAATGAACTCTTCGAAATAATCGTTTTAATATGTAAAAGAATTCAAACGAAACTACAAATAAAAAATTATAACCTCTAAAAAATTGACCTAATTTTTTTCATCAACATTGATATTTTATTTTTAAAATCTATATTATAGAATAAATGATAAACTCTTATTATCTCCAAAAGGATGTAATAAATAGGTAACAAAAAAGAGATACTTGTTTTATGGGGTTTATCACCTAGATGGTATTGAAATTTTTCCAGTTTACTTGTTTGTTTTACGTCTTTGTGATAGATACTTTAGTGTGAACATCAAGCGAGAATTGGGTTTAATTTGAGTTAGAAGTATAATGTGTAGCAAGGCATTGCCTACTCCTAAGTATTGAGTAACACCATGATTTTAACCAAAATGGGTAGTCTTATAATGGGCTTCCTATCGATCAATATCTGAAGTTTCAAATTGCATTCGCTTGTTTCAATTAAAAAATTTAATATTAAATGTTTTATCCGAATACACTATGTTTGGAGGTGATTGCCTAATTTTTATATCAAATTAGTAAAACATTAATGGTTTATTGTAATCCTTAAATAATGGTTTATCAAGACAAAAGCAATAATGAGTTTCAGTATAATGGTTCAATGAATTAATGCTTTCGATAAAACATTAATTAATTTTCTAAAAACTTTTAACTTTTAATACATGCACAATAAACAGTCTTAACTTTAATATAGTTTTAAAGCTATCTTATCTTTTATATATCGATCCCTCAGCCATGAGTTCTAATAAGGTCGGGCCTAGAGTTCAATTTGAGGATTTCATGCAATTTTTTTTGACTGCAGACATTATCGTCTCTCCAAAAAAAAACCTTTTGAAATATGGAAAGATGGATTTGTAGATATTTTGAAAGACATGGCTGACCTTATTTATTCCTTATGTATCCACAAAGTAAGTACGGATAACTATGAATTTATTTAAGGTTGAAAAAGAAGTAACATATTAAATTGTTAGCCTTAAAAATTTGGTTGACATAAAAAAACTTAGTCAAAAATCTACTCTTTACTCATTACTAGATGCTTCAGCAAAACTTCATCTCTATTTTGTTAGCGTATGTTTAAAATGAATAAAATATTTTTAAGACATAAAAAACATAGTGAACAATCTACTCTTTACTCATTACTAGATGCTTCAGCAAAGCTTCATCTCTATTTTGTCAGCGTATGTTTAAAATGAATAAAATAGTATTGATGTAGGACCAATTTTTCAAACACATATAAAGATGGGAATTGTACAAAATGATTTGGTGGGAAGAGAAATGATATGTTTTATTAAGATCGAAGGACCTTATGTAGGTATTGCCCCAAATTTTAAGAAATATGAGGTTATCTTGCTTACTGAACTTGGAATTTAGACAAGTCCCTTGATCAACGTTTAAAAAAAAAGTTACATAATACAAAGGTTAATGCATAGCAAAAAAAAACCAATGAGTTTAATGAGTTTAAAAGAATGAATGTTAGGGGTCTCATTTATTATTATTTTTACTAGATAACTAAAAAAAAGGTTTATTTGATTGGTATAAATGCATTTTCAATGAAGTTGCCTTGACAAATCATAACATATTTTAGGGTTATTTTGATTTTTTCAAGAGAAATTAAGTTTGTTATGAAGAATAACTAACTAAAATTTTTATATAAAATCCCAAAAAGATATAAAGATGCAAAATTATCTCAGATATATCTATGAAAAAGGAAATGCATGACCTACTATAATTACAATGCTATAAAATTTTCATTATACCAAAAATGATGTTGATATTATTTTAGGAACTGGAGTATATATTTAAGAACCTATCAAAGGAATTACCAATAACATGTACTCTAGCCTATTATAAACAATATTTTTTTTTACAATTTGAAAATCCTTATGGGTATGGTTATGCCATTGAAAACACAATTTGCAAGGTCAAATCGGAAAACGATCTTCTCAAATGTTACTTCTACTCATAAAGGTGCCATAATTCAAAATCATATTTTATGAATTTAAACATATTTACAGTGTGTGATTGTCCTCTTTTCCTCACTAAACCTATTTTGATCCTAGATTTAATCATGAGCTTTACAACAAACATGCACTGTACTTTTGTTTATTTATGAGAATCAAATCTAATTACTCACACCCAAAAATTATAATGACATTGTTAATGGGTGCAAAGGTGTTCAATTATGAACCATTGATTTTAACCAAGGAACTTACAACTATATTAGAAAAAGAAGGAGAAATAAGAAACAAAAAAAAAAAAAAAAAAACATGACAAAATATAAAAATTATTTAACACTACAATAAAAATTTGTATTAAAAACTGTTGTATATATATACAAACAACCATCTTTAATTTTGTTAAAAGTATCATTTAAAATATTATCCCATTTAAAAGATAAATCACACCATAAATCTGCATATTTTTATTTTTCCCATGCCTTTCTATGTTCCTCAGCTGATTCTCTTCCTATTCATAATATAACTTTCATGGGTCAATTGTTTGTGTATGGAACATGGGAGGTCCCAACATGTGGGGATTTCCCTTTAGAAAAAAACAAAAGAAACGGCGGTTGCAGTGACCCTACGATTCATCTTAACTGTGTAAATACAAAAAAGAGTGCTCTACCTCTGCTTAGTATCAGTGGACGTGAATGTTAGAAACTGAAGTCAACTAGAGCTAATTTCTCCAAAACTACCAGTTCCACCTCCTTCTCATGCACAGTAGTTAACAAACAGTTAAAGAAGCAGTTCAGTTTCAGTTTGCATGCAAAGACTATAATTAGTCTTCTATTTGCTTTTTCAATTATTGTTTGCTTTCAAATCTATTTAAAGGATCCATGGGTGCAGTATTGTAATCAAGAATAAGAAGATCTGCAAGATCAAGAAAATTAATAAAATTCTTGTTTTTATGATTGCCGTAGCAATTTGAGGGTTTCTATTATTTATTTTTTCTATTATTATTTGTCTTCCATCTCTGACAAATTATCATCAAAGCCTGACAAGTCTGTGCTAATTAGAACGAGCCAATAAAACCAAGAAGCCTGCAAGGAGAAAGTGGCGAACCCTGGGAGAGAAGAGCTTTTGTCTTCATTTGGATTGACGTAGCAAAGCGCAACAATAACCTGGTCCAGCGTTAGAAGTAGGTGTTGATGTGTTCGCAAGATATTTTATTGTAAATTGAGCCATAGTTTGAAGACATAGTCACAACAAACTTGTTCAAGCCTGAAGAGCATATAGCAAGCCTACCATTATTAGATCATGGTTTCAATAGTCATCAAAGCTTGCAATCATCTGATAGACACCTGTGACTTGTGTAGCGATTGTAGACCTGCAATCATGTGGACCAGCAATCATTGGTGACGTAAGACTTCAAAAAAGAAAAAAAATTGAAAGTCAGATCATGAAAAAGCACCAGCGGATAAAGTCAAATAAAAAAAAGAGGACAAAAGATTGTACTCAAATTAGATTTGCCAAGCACAATCAAAGAAAAGATTTAGTGCAACAAGGATTTCATCGCTTCAGCATGAGACATAGCAATGAATACACTATTTCTCAGCCTCAAATTCCTATTTTCAATTGTAAGAATTATGATTTTTGGGCAATTAAAATGAGAACATTGTTTTGCTCACAAGATGTTTAGGATTTGGTAGAGAATGGTTTTGCAGAACCACAGGATGAGGCTGCCCATCAGGCATTAACATGAGCACAAAAGGAAGAGCTTAAAGAGAACAAGAAAAAAGATGCAAGAGCTCTATTTCTAGTCAAACATGCATTGGATGAATCTATTTTTTCTAGAGTTGTAGTAGTAACGAGATCTATATCGGCATGGAAAATCTTGGAGACTACCTATAAAGGTAATACAAAGGTAAAAATTGCTAAATTGCAATCTCTTAGGAGAAGTTTTAAAAATTTACAAATGAATGATTCAGATTCAACAGACTAGTTTATGGGTCATGTATTGAATATTGTGAATCAAATTAGATCTCATGGAAAAACTGTAATAGATCAGAAGATCATAGAAAAAATCCTTAGGAGTTTACCCAGCAAATTTCATGCAATAGTTGTAGCTATTGAGAAAACCAAGGATTTGGAACAATTATCAGTAGATGAATTAATGGGTTTATTGTTAACACATGAATCTAGAATGAATTGGAATAGCAATACTTCTCTTGAGAAAGCTTTCAAGTCTCACATATCATTTGGCAGAGAAAGAGGAAGAGGAAGGTCAAACTTCAGAGGAAGAGGTAGAGGCAAAACTGGAAGGAACAATCTAGATCAAGGTGAAAACAATAATGAAAACTACAACAATAGAGGATGTGGCAACAATCACTTCTAGCAAAGTTGATAGAGGTTTGATAAATATAACATTAAATGTTATTACTGTAAAAAATATGGACATTATGCAAGTGAATGCATAAGGAATCAAGGATATGTGGACAAGTAGAATGCTAATTACACAAATGAGTGTAGTTCTAATTTTGGAAGCTTATTTTTCACTTGTCATGTTGCTCAAGAAAATACTATGGATATTTGGTTCTTAGATAGTGGATGCGGTAACCATATGACAGGGAATAAAGAATTCTTTGCAAGTCTTGATGATTCTGTAAAATCTAAAGTGCAATTAAGAAATAATAACAATGTGGATGTAATGGGTAAAAGAGTAATAAATGTTTTTGCAAAAAATGGTGAAAGAAGGTTTATTCCTTATGTTTATTTTGTACCTAGACTAAAGCATAATCTAATGAGTGTTGGACAGTTAATATAGAAAGGTTACGGAGTATCTTTTATGGATAATGTTTGCACAACACTAGACAAGTTTCTAAGTGACAGGTTGATAGGAAAAGTGGAGATGACTAAGAATTAAATGTTCCCTCTTCAAATTCAGTGCATCCAAGGAAAAGAAGAAGCCCACTTCAAAACCATGTATCTAGACCAATCATGGCTATGGCACTTAAGGTATAGACATTTACATTTTGGAGGTTTGAATTTGTTACAAAAGAAAAATATGGTGAAGGGATTACCACCAATAGAATAACCAGGAAGTTCATGTGACAGTTGCATTCTAATAAAACATCATAGAGAGAGCTTTCCAGTAGGAGCCTCATATATAGCAAAGGTAATATTGGAATTAGTCCATAGTGATTTATGTGGACCAATGCAAATTCCATCATTTAGAGGTAGTTCTTATTTTTTAACCTTCATTGATGACTTTAGTAGAAAGACATGGATATATTTTTTCAAAAATAAGTCTGAAGCCTTTGGAATGTTAAAAGAATTCAAAGCTATGGTTGAAAAGCAGAGTGGCCTTTACATCCAAGTACTTAGATCAGATAGAGGAGGTGAATATATGTCTAATGAATTTCAATAGTTTTGTAGATATCATGGCATTAAAAGGCAACTAACTACAAGGTACACACCACAATAGAATGGTGTGGCAGAAAGAAATAATAGAACAATCATGGAGATGGCTAGAAGCATGTTGAAGGCCAAACATTTGTCATATGAATATTGGGCAGAAGAAGTAGCATGTGCAGTATATATTCTAAATAGAAGCCCAACAAAGAGTGTCAGAGATCGAATTCCACAAGAAGCTTGGAGTGGTAAGAAGCATAGTGTACATCATTTCAGAATATTTGGTTGTATTGCATATTCTCTTATACCATCTAAATTGAGAAAAAAACTTGATGATAGAGGTGAGAAATGTATTTTTATTGGCTATAGTGAAGAATCAAAGGCTTATAAGTTGTATAACCTTATTTTAAAGAAAGTGATTATTAGCAGAGATGTTGAATTTAAGGAAGAAGAAGCATGGGATGGTAGCACCATCACAATTGGAGCACCAATTCCACAAAATGAAGAAGAATCTAAAAAACAAAATTTGCAAGGTGATCAATCCTCTCTACAAGCAAGAACAAGCATTCTAATAAGAAAACCTAGGAGCTTAGCACAAGGTGAATCATCTGGTCATGCATGTCATCCTACTCCAAATTCACAAGTAAGTGATGAATCAGATCCATCTCTTGCCACTTTAAAATCAAGATTTAAAGGTAAGAAAATGAGAAACTTGAATGAGATTTATAATCAAGAAGAAGAGAGTTAGATTTGTGTTCAAATATTGCTCTTTTCTCTCATGATCCTATGTATTATGAAGAAGCAGTTAATGAGAAACATTGGATAAAAGCAATGGATGAAGAGATAAATGCCATTGAAAGAAATCAAACATGGGATCTAACTAATTTATCTAAAGGTAAGGATTGCATAGGAGTCAAATGGGTTTATAAGACCAAATTTGATGTAGAGGAAAATATTGGAAAACACAAGACAAAGTTAGTAGAAAAAGGTTTTACACAAGAACATGGAATTGATTATAATGAATCTTTTGCTCCAATTGCTAGACTTGATACTATTAGAATGGTTTTAGCAATAGCTACTCAAAATAATTGGAATGTATATCAAATGGATGTCAAATTAGCTTTCTTGAATGGTGTCCTAAATGAAGTGTATGTAAAACAACCACTAGGTTATGAAGTGCATGGACATGAAGAAAAAGTCTATAGATTGAAGAAGGCCCTCTATGGTCTCAAGCAAGCACCAAGAGCATGGTATAACATGATTGATTCATACATGACAAACAATGGATTCAGCAGAAGCAATAACGAGCCTACATTGTACACAAAAATCAACAAAGAAGGTCAGATTTTTATTGTGTGTTTGTATATTGATGATTTGATTTTCACTAGAAATTTGTCTGTAGACACATTTAAATCAGCAATGAAAAAAGAATTTAAAATGACAAATTTGGGATTAATGAAGTACTTTATGGGCATAAAAGTTGTACAATCAGAGAAGGAAATTTTTATTCGTCAAACTAAATATGCAAAGGTTCTGTTAAGGAGGTTTAAGATGCTAAATTGTAAACCAACACCTACACCAGTTGCTATAGGGACCAAAATTAGCAAAAAATACAAAGAGTCTAAAGTTGATTCTACAACATTTAAAAGACTAGTTGGTAGTTTGATGTATCTTACAGCTACAAGATTAGATATCATGTATGGAGTCAGTTTAATTTCTAGATTCATGGAGTCACCAAAAGACTCACATTGGCACGTTGGAAAGAGGATATTGAGATATGTGGCAGGAATAATAGAATATGGAATTTTATATTTCACAACTAATGATTTTAGTTTGATTGGTTATACTGATAGTGATTTTGCAGGTAGCATTGATGACATGAAAAATACTTCTAGACATGCCTTTCTTTTAGGAATATGTGTGGTCACATGGGCATCCAAAAAACAACCTATAGTGACACTTTCATTAGCTGAAGCAGAGTATGTAGCAGCCACATCAGCAGCATGTCAAGCAACTTGGATGAGGAGAATATTGATAGATTTATTACAAGCACAGAAGGAGTCAACACCAATCTTTTGTGACAACAAATCAACAATTGCATTATCAAAAAATAATGTTTTTCATAAGAGAAGCAAGCACATTAAAATACAAGATTTTATTTTATCAGAGAGTTAGTGAACAATAGAGAAATTCATTTAGAGTTCTGCAAATCTGAAGACCAATTGGCAGATATATTCACAAAGGCATTAGCAACGGAGACCTTTGATTATCTAAGACAAAATTTAGGCATTGTAAATGTTGAAGTAGTTAGTGGTAGAAATTAAGGGGGAGTGTTAGAAACTGAAGTCAACTGGAGTTAATTTTTTCAAAACTACCAATTCCACCTCCTTCTCATGCACAACAGTTAACAAACAGTTATAGAAGTAGTTCAGTTTCAGTTTGCATGCAAAGACTATAATTAGTCTTCAGTTTGATTTTTCAATTATTGTTTGCTTTCAAATCTATTTAAAGGACCCATGGGCACAATATTGTAAGCAAGATCAAGAAGCTCTGCAAGATCAAGAAAATTAATAAAATTCTTGTTTTTATGATTGCCATAGTAATCTGAGGGTTTCTGTTATTTATTTTTTCTGTTATTGTCTTCTGTCTCTGACAGCGAATACCACATACTAGATCACAAAAAGTACTGAAAGATGAATGCGCTCTATCAGGGAACATCTATGAGCAATTATTGAATGGCACTTATTTTCGTTTTGTAGATGGTGAAATGATTATAACGCTAGGGAAAATAAACGTCGAAGGGTATTTTGATCAGCCGATGGAAAATATCAAATGTAAAGAAAGTGGGTACTATAATTTCTGTCTTCCAAATACTAGTATACACTGTCAATGGGAACTTTAGCTATGCGTGAGTGTGATAGACTTGAGAAATCCTCTAGATCATATTGTAGGAGTAGGGTTAGAAATAACATGGACTGTAAGTAAAAGTTTTGAGGAATCCTCTCAATCATATTAGCTTGCAAAAATTGTGCATGACGCAAGATGCCAATATTAACTTACAGAAATTGTGATAGACCTGAGAAATCTTCTCGATTATATTATCTTACAGAAATTATACTGCTTGACGCAAAATGCTAATTTAGTTTACATAAATTGTGATGGACCTGAGAAGGATGATAAACCTGAGAAATCTTCTCAATCATATTCACTTACAGAAATAACACTATTATACTATTATAATACTATTTCATATTCACGAAAATACTCCAATGGTATTGAGTCATATTCATGGTCCCATTTCTTTTAATTACATTATAGTGGTTATTAAAAAAATTAGGAATGTAAATGAAATATATGAAAACGTTATCGTATTATCTACTGGGATTAATGTCTTGCAGGAATGTCCAGGATGGCTATTATCATATGCAGGACCCATTATTAGCCTTAGAGCTATAACTAAGGGTTTCATTTACAAATCCAACACTACGAAGTTTGAGTATCACAAATAAAATTATTAAGTGAAAAAAAATATAAATTCTATATGAGAAATCAGAAAAGAGATGTTAAAATGTTTTACAGAGAACTAAGATTAACTATTCGAGGGAAAGTATGCATCGGAGGGTATTTTGATCAACCGATAGAAAATATAAAATGTAAAGAAAGTGGGTAGTATAATTTCAGTCTTCCATACACAAGTGTACACTGTCAATTGGAACTTTAGCTGCTCTCGAGTGTGATAGACCTGAAAAATCCTCTCGATCATATTAGCTTACAGAAATTATGCTTGACGCATGACGCCAATATTCTACTGTTATAATACTATTTCATGTTAACAAAAATACTCCAATGGTATGCGTCATGGTCCTGGTTCCATTTCTTGAAATTAAATTATAGAGGTTATTAAGAAAATTAGGAATTTAAAGGAAATATACCAAAACGTTATCGTAGTATCTACTGGCATTAATGTCTTGCAGGTATGTCCTGGATGTTGGAGAAGAGACAGAAATAAAAAATAAAACAGTAAAACAGAAGGAACGCACAGCAGCCTGTTTGCTTCAGCAGAAGTTAAAACTTTATTACTTTTCCTCATTTCTAAAGCGGTTACAATATGCCTCTATTAATAGAGGATTTTTATCATGCAAAATATTAGATAACTAAACTTAATTTGATAAAATCATGTAGTCTAACTGAATAATATTATTCATGCAAAACATATAAAACTAGAGTTTTAATTATGTATTCTCCTCATGTGACGTTTCATGGAATGAAAGAAATTACAGCAGTTCTAACACTCCCTCTTAATTTCTACCACTAACTACTTCAGCGTTTACAATGTCAAAATTATATGTTAGATACTCAAAATTCTCTTTTGTTAATGCCTTTGTGAATATATTTACCAACTATTCTTCAGATCTTCAAAATTCCAAATGGATTTCTCCATTGTTTACTAGCTCTTTGAGGAAACGAACTCTTGTATCAATGTGGTTGTTCCTTTATTAAAAAACATGATTTTTTGATAATGCAATTGTTGATTTGTTGTCACAAAAGATTGGTGTATACTCCTCTTGTGCTTGCAATAAATCTGTCAATACTCTCGTCATCCAAATTACTGTTGCAGGGGCATCATTTTCTTTTGTTTTTTGTCGTCAGCTAATGCCACATGAAGGGTGTTTAAGGAGTTACATTTTAAAATTTGTATTTTTGTTTTGTTTTGGCATAGCGAGCCACCTACCCATATCTCATTTAATGAGTAGAATAATTAAAAAAATGATAAGGGGTAAACTTAGCGGGAATTTTTAAACTCAAAAACTAGTAGGTGGATGAATTTATGTAGGGTTTTGAACTTTACAACTGCTTTAAGTAGGTTTTTTGGGTTAGACATCTAGATTTTTGGTAGTTTTGAAGAAAAGAATGGAGATCATAAAAGAGAGGATAGAACAAGATAGAGTAGAGAAAAAAAGAAGGTCAAGAAGAGAACAAAGCAGAAGGAATGATCAGAACAACAAGAAGCATACAAGGACAATCAAGATATAAGGAGTAGAAAAGAGTAGTTAAAGCAAAAGACATAGTATACATGTAACAAATGATGAAGGAAGTGGAATAATAGAGGGAGATTTTTTCTATAAACATTTTTGCAATTATATGTAAAAGAGTGTAAACCATTATCTTTTAAATATAATAAAATACTATTGTCTTAATAGCTCTTGTCTCTTTCTCTACGTTTGGGAGTGTTAAATCTATGGAAATTTTTATTCTAAAAGTTGAAGTTTTGATTTGCAAGTTTAAAGTCCTTTAGGTTGCTAAAAATTCTAGACAGTCACCTACAACCATTGTTGCAGGTACCCGTAGCAACATACAGCCATTGCTTCAGGTACGAGTACCAAAAGTATATTTTTGAAAATAACCTAGTACTATGTCTTTATAGTTGTTTTTATGCCTCTTAAGCCATTTAAAAGACCTGTAACACATGCGTAAACTTCTGTAAAGGTTGTGTGAGGTTGCTTATAGCAACCCAACCCCTCATTTTCCACCTGTTTGCTCATTTTAGTGGGTTTTTAGGCACCTATAAGGGTGTGGGTGCCATCAACATGGTATCAAAGTGAAACCACAGCTCTAAGAAGAAATATAATGAGTTTAGATTGGGTTTGGAAAAATCCTTATGAGTTATAATTGTGAGTGTGTCCCTATAGCAAGGGATATTACAGTTAGAAGATTGTAGTATGAAGGAAAATGAAAAGGTCAACTTGAGCAGTAGGATGCCACTAAGGAGAATTATGCAAAAGGTTGTAGCTGCTTAAGTAGTATGAACAGTAGATGAGGTGTTGAAAACCCTAAGGGGAGTGAACAAAAAGATGAATACAATAGAAGGTGCAATGAGAAGAGGTAGAGCACATGAATAAAGTCACAGTGAAGATGATGAAGAAGGAATAGAGATAGCTAGAGAGGAAGGTGAAAATGCAGACAAATATATAGATGCAGGTAAAAAAAGTCTTATAACAACTATTTCTAACATTACAAAAGAAACAAGGGTATAATTACCAAGTTTCTTAAGAATTTTAGAACTAGATGAACTAATTTACTGGATAACATAGATGGAGGTATGCTTTGAGTATGATGAAGTAGATGACCCAAAAAGACTGAAGGTTTATTAAACAAGGTTGAAAGATCATGCAACATTCTAGTGGAAAGAGATGTAGACTGAGAGTAGAATAAATGACAAAGATAAGATTACTCAGTGGGATCAAATGGTAAACAAGATGAAGGCTAAGTTTCTACTTGGTGATTAATAGCTTGAACTTATAAATAAATTGTATAATTTAAAATAAAGGGATTTAAGTGTGAAATATTATACAGAGAAGTTTTATAAGATTTCCATCAGATCTGGTCATAATAAATTGGAACATGAAAAAATAGAAATTTATATTAAAGGATTAAGGTTGAACATTCAAGATGAACTGAGAATGATAAGGCTACAAAATGTGGATGAAGCATATCAATATTCTCTAAAGACTGAAGAGAAATTGGTAAGGAAGCAAGAAATAGACAAAGGTAGAGGTGGATTCAGCAAAGGTAAAGTGCAAAAATAGATAAACTACAACCATGGTAAGGAGGCCAACCCATCCAAAAGTCAAAATGCTAAAGATGAAACAAGGTCAAGACCACAGCCCATGAGAGTTAGAGGCGGATATGGAAGAGGCCAATGTATAAGCTTCCAAGGCACATGTTTTCACTATGGACAGTCATGCCGTAGATTTTATGAATTCCCAAAATGTAGACCAGAAAGATGAAGGAGAATAGGGGCAGCAAGTTCACATGTAACGAATGAGGATATTGAGTCTACAGGGTCTATTAGTCAACTAGACAAACCAAAGAAAAGAGAAGTACTTAGGATGAATAGGAAAATATTGAAGTCAACCAAGAATTAAGATGAACCTGTCCAAAGGAAACTTTTATGTAGAATAATATGTAAATTAGGGGAAAAATGTTGTAAAGTCATAATAGATAGTGGAAGCACAAACAACTTGGTTTTAGTTAGAATTGTGGATAAGTTGGGGTTAAAAAGGACAACCCACCCTAGCCCTTACAAGGTTTTGTGGTTATAAAAAGGGCACCATGTTTTGGTTGATCAGTAATGCCTTGTGAATTTTTTAATAGGCAGATATGAAGATTAGGTGTGGTGTGATATCATGCCCTTGGATGTATGTCACTTACTCTTGGGGAGGACATGGTACTTTGATAGAAAGACAATCACTAATTGAACAACAAATAATTACACATTGGAGAAAAATGGAAGAATACACATTCTCACACCATCAACAACCAAGGGAGAAGAGGTGGAACATGGACTAAGAATGATGCTAGTGGTAGGGAAAAATATCTTGAAAGAGATAAAAAAGGAAGAATTATTTTATGCGGTAGTTTCAAAGGAAATACAAGTAGATGTAACAAAAGATAGTAGTGACATGACTTTAGAGGTAGAGTAGTTGCTTGAAGAGTTCGATGAAATAATTCTCAAGGATTTACCAGAAGGACTGCCTCCTATGAGGATCATCAACCATCATATTGATTTGATGCCCAGTGCAAGTTTACCTAATAAGGAAATGTATAGGTTAACACCAACACAGAATAAATAAGTGAACAAACAAGTGTAGCATCTATTGGAAAGAGGATTGATTATAAAAATACTTAGGCCATGCGCAATACCAGTTGTACTATAACCAAATAAGGATGGTGAATGGATGATGTGCATGGACTCAAGAGCCATAAAAAAATAAAAATAAGTAATCATTTTGCTTTAACAATAATGGTTTATCTCATACAATGTTTGGTAAAGGATAGATATTTTACAAAAATTAATTTAAAGATTGGATATCACAAAATTATGATAAAAGAGCATGATGAATGGAAGACTACTTTTAAGACCCATGAATGGTTATATGAGTGGTTAGTAATGCCCTTTGGGTTAACAAATGTACCCAATACATTTATGAGGTTATTGAATGAAATGTTGAAACCATTTTTATGGAAGTTTGTGATTTTTTATCTTGATGATATTCTATTTTCTAATGGTAGCAAAGAATATCATTTATTCCATATTATACAAGTCTTACAAAGGCTCAGGGAGGAAAGCTTATTGGTGGATTTGAGAAAGTATAGCTTTATGGAGGAACTTGTTTACTCGGGGTATGTTATCTCTCAGTAAGGGTTACAAATGGATCTAGAAAATGTATGTGTTATCATTGAATGGACAACACCTAAGAGTGTACATGATGTTAAAAGTTTCCATGGATTTCAAGCTTCCATCACACATTTATTCAAAATTTTAGTGGCTTATGGGCACCTATAACTGAAACTATAAGCAAAGATAAGAAAGAGTTTAAGTGGACAATAGAAACAAATAAGAGTTGTGAGATTTTGAAGATTAAAGTCACCAAAGAATTGGTATTAGCCTTGCCCAATTTTGTGAAGGTGTTTTAATTAGATTGTGATGCAAAAATGATAGCCATATGAGTAGTTCTAAGTAAAGAGGGAAGACCTATTTCAGAATTTAGTGAGAAGATTAATGATGCCAAGAAGAGGTATTCCTTTTATGATCAAGAATTTTATGCCATTGTGAAAGCTTTAAAGAAGTGGCATCATTATTTAATTCTATAAGAGTTTATTCTCTACATGGATCATCATGATTTACAATTTATTAATAGTCAAACAAAGTTAAACCAAAGAAAAATGAAGTGGGTTGAATTCCTATAAGGATATACTTTTGTTCTGAAGCATAGAATTAGGATTTCAAACAAAATAAAAAATTCATTGAGTAGAAGAGAAACATTGTTGACTAAAATGAGAGTTGTAGTAGTTGGATTTGATGGTAAGAAAAAGTTATATAACGATTATTTGGATGTTAAGGATGCATGGACAATATGTATGGATCTTACTAGTGTGGATAGGACACCTTGGATGGATTATTTTATATGATATGGACTAATATTTAAAGGACAACAACTTTGCATATACAAAGGATCAATGAGGTAGAATTTAATAAGAGAAAAACATTGGGGTGGTTTAGCTAGACATTTTAGCATTGATAAAACAATGACACAACTTAGTGAAAGATATTTCTGGCCAAATATGAGGGCATAAATCATAAAATTTGTTTAAATATGTCAAATTTGTCAATATTCCAAAGGAGAGAGTCAAAATACGAGCTTATATAATCTATTACCCGTACCAGAGAAGCTATGGGAAGATATAAGTATGGATTTTGTTCTTGGACTACCAAGAAAATAGTGAGGTAAATATTTTATTTTTGTGGTTGTTGATAGATTTTCTAAAATGTCTCACTTTATAGCATGTAATACAATAGATGACACAACACATATAGAAAATGTGTTCTTTAAGAAGGTTGTTAGATTACATGGTTTTACCATGAATTATAGTTTTAGACCATGATACTAAGTTTGTAGGACATTTTTGGAGGACATATTGAAATAAGTTAGGGACTAATTTAAATTTTAGTTCTGAATATCATCCTTAAATGGCAAGATAAACTGAATTTGTTAATCAGAGTTTAGGGAATTTGATAAGATGTTTATTTGGTGACAAGCCTAAATAATGGGATTTAATATTGCCTCAAGCTGAGGTTGCATACAATGACTTAGTTAAAAAAATCATAGGTAAGATATCATTTTAGATTGCTTATGGGCATAGTCATAGAGGTATTTTAGAATTAAGGGAGCTTGTAAATACTGAGGGATATCAGAGAAGTACTGAAGGAGAGGATTTTCCCAAATATATGCAATATTTGCAATAGCAAGTGAGAGACAAACTCAGTTGAAGCAACCAATGATATAAAGATAATGTTGGTTTGAAGAGGAGAGAAAATAATTTTGAAGTGGGAAATATGGTATTGGCATATCTACAAAAAGAAAGATTTCTTGGACATGCTTAAAATAAACTTAAGTGGAAGAAGATTGGACCATGCAAGGTCATCAAGAAGTTTTCATTGAAGTCCTATGAGTTGGTTCTCCATAAAGGTTTGAAAATATATTAAATTTTTAATGTTTATAATTTATATACTTATCATGAGGGAGAGACATCACAACTGCCAAAATAAGATAAAACATTACCATAAAAATGGAAGCAACAACTACTTGAGAAAGCACAAGAGGAGATTGAAGATATTTAGATTCAGTAGTGATTAGGAAGAAAAGAAGAAATGTGTACAATGAGTATTTAGTGAAATGGAAAGGTAGACCAGTGGAAGATGCAACATGGTTAAGCCCAACAAATCTACAATTACTCAAGTTAGCACAAGATGATGGAGTTATAGACCTGTTTCAACTAGACCCTTAACCCACAACAACACAAAGTTTTACATAGTGAGAAGGAACCCAAAAAACATTATAACTTGGTAGTTTAATACAGGGGAATCATTTTGTTTTAATTTTTTTCCATCAACCAATGTCATGTGAAGTGGATTTAAGGATTTACATTTTAAAATTTGTATTTTTGTTTTGTTTTAGGGGTAACCAGCCACATACTTGTAACTCATTTAATGAGTACCATAATGAATGCAATGAAAAGTGCTAACTTGGGAGAGATTTTTTAACTAAAAAGTTGGTAGGTGGAGGAATTTATGAAGGGTTTTGAATGTTACAGTAGCTTTAGGGAGGATTTTTGGGGGAAACTTCTAGATTTTTAGCAGTTTTGTAGAGAAGAATAGAGAGAAGAGAAGAGGGGATAGAATAGGATAGAGCAAAAAAAAAAGGTCTAGAAGAAAATAAAGTGGAATGAAGGTTCAAAACAACCAAAATGAATCAAGCACAATCAAGATAGAGGGAGTAGAAGAGAGTAGTTAAAGTGAAAGACAAAGAGGATAGTAGTATACACATAGTAGATAAGGAGGAATGAAGTGAAATAATAGAGGGAAATCTATTCTATAAACATTTTTTCAACTATATTTAAAAGAGTGTAAACCACTATCTTTTCAATATAATATAGTACTATTGTCTTAATATTTCGTTGTCTCTTTCTCTACGTTTGAGAGTGTTAAATATGTGGAAATTGTTTTTTATGAAAGTTGGAGATTTTATTTACATGTTTAAAGTCCTTTAGCTTGCTAAAAAAATTTGACAGTCACCTACAACCATTATCATATGTACCCATAGAAACATACAAACATTGATAGAAGTACCCATAGAAACATATAACCATTGCTATATGTACCCATAACAATAGTCTTTTTTTTACAAAAACGTAGTATTATGCTTTTTCAATTGTTTTTATGCCTCTAAATCCATTTATAGGACCTATATCATGTGTGTAGACCTCTATAAATATTGTGTGAGGTTTCTTATAGCAACACAACTCATCTTTTTCCACCTATTTTATCATTTGATTAGGTTTTTAGGCAACTACAAGGGGGTGGGTGCCATGAATTACTTGGCATCTTGTTGACGTAGTTAATACATACTCTAATTCAGTTGATGCAAGTGTCACTATGAATTGATTTTTTTATGCATATGAGACCACACATGTTCCAAAATGAAAAGTATATTAAGAATTACTCTTCCTATCATCAATTCTACCTACAAAATCACTATCAATATAACCAATTAAACTAAAATCAATAGTTTTGGAATATAAAATTTCATATTTTGTTGTTCCTACCACATATCTCAATATCCTCTTTCCAACTTGTCAATGTGAGTCTTTTGATGACTCCATGAATCTTAAGATTAACCTAACCACATACATGATATCTAGTCTTGTATCTGGAAGATATATGAAATTACCAATTAGTCTTTTAAATGTTATGGAATCAACATTAGGCCCTTTGTCCTCTTTGCTAATTTTAGTTCCTGTAGCAACTATTGTAGGTGATGAATTACAATTTAACATCTTAAACCTCCTTAACACATTCATTTGAATATTTAATTTGACAAATAAAAATTCTATTATCTAATTGAAAAACTTTAATTCATAATAAATACTTCTTTAACTCCAAATCTGTCATTTCAAATTATTTCATAATTGCTGATTTAAATGTGTCTATAGACAAATTCCCTATGAAAATAAAATCATCAACATACAAACACACAATCATAATCTTACCTTATTAATTTTTGTGTATAATGTGGGCTCACTACTACTTCAAATGAATCTATTATTTGTCATTTATGAATAAATCTTACTATACCATGCTCTTGGTTCTTTCCTAAGATGATAGAAGGCCTTCTTCAATATATAGAATTTATCTCCATGTCCATGCACTTCATAACATGGTGCTTGTTTCACATACACTTATTTATCTATGAAACCATTCCAAAAAACTAGTTTGACATCCACTTGATATACTTTCTAATTATTTTCGGAAGTTATGGGTAAAAATATTCTAATAGTATCAAGTCTAGCAACTAGAGCAAATGTTTTATTATAATCAATTCCATGTTATTCTATAAAACATTTTGCTACTAACCTTTTCTTGTGCTTTTCAATCTTAGCCTCTGCATTGAATTTGATCTTATAAACCCATTTGAATCCTATGTAATCCTTAAATTTAGGTATGTCAATTAGATCCCATGTTTGATTTCTCTCAACATAATCCATCTCTTCATCCACTAATTTTATCTAATGTTTCTCATTAACTGCTTCTTCATAATACACATGATCATGATAGAAAAAAGCAAAATTTTAACACAAATCTAAATTATCTTCTTCTTGATCATAAATATCATTCGTGTTTCTCATTTTTACACTTTTAAATTTTGATCTTAATGTGCCAAGAGTTGGATCTGATTCATCACTTACTTGTGAATTGGGAATAGGATGACATGCATGACTAGATGATTCACATTGTACTAGGTTCTTTGAAGTTCTTGTTGGAGTGCTTGTTCTTTCATTTTGATTTGATTGATCATCTTGAAATTTTTTTCCTTCAGGTTCTTCTTCATTCTGAGGTATTAGTGCCTCAATTGTGATTGTTCTATCAATACTTCCATCCCAAGCTTCTTCTTCCTTAAACTCTACATCTTTGCAAATAATAACTTTCTTTAAAATGGGGTTATACAACTTATAATCTATTATTTCCTCACTATATCCAATAAAATTGCATTTTTCACCTCTATCATCAAGTCTTCTTCTAAATTTAGATGATACAAGAGAATATGTAATATAACTAATTTTTTTGAAATAACATACACTATGCTTCTTACCACTCCAAGCTTCTTGTGGAATTTGATCCTTCACACTCTTTGTTGGAATTCTATTAATAATATATATTGAACATGCTATTACTTCTACCCAATATTCATTTGAAAAATGTTTAGCCTTCATAATGCTTCTAGCCATCTCCATGATTGTTTTATTCTTTCTTTCTACTACACCATTTTGTTGTGGTATATACTTTATAGTCAATTGTATTTTAATGCCATAATATCTAGAAAAATATTGAAATTCATTAGACATATATTCACCTCCTCTATCTGATCTAAGTACCTTGATGTAATTATCACTTTGCTTTTTGACCATATTTTTTAATTCTTTGAATTTTCCAAAAGCTTCAGGCATTTACTTGAGAAACTATATCTAAGTCATCCTTCTAAAATCATCAATGAAGGCTAAAAAATATGTATGACCTCCAAATGATGAAGTTTGCATTGGTCCACATAAATCACTATGAACTAGCTCCAATAATACCCTTGATGTATACAAAAATCCTAATGGAAAACTCTATCTATGTTGTTTTTCTAAAATGTAACTCTCAGATGAACTTCCTAGCTGCTCTATTGGTGACAATCCCATCACCATATTTTTCTTCTATAACAAAATCAAACCTCCAAAAGGTAACTATCCATACCTCAAATGCCATAGCCATGATTGGTCTAAATACATAGTTTTGAAATGGGCTTCCTCTTATCCTTGGATGCACTAAATTCAAAGGAGGAACATCTGATTCTTGGTCATCTCCAATCTTGAAATCAACCTGTCATTTGGAAATACTTCTAGTATTATGTAAACTTTATCCATAAAAGATACTTTGTAACCTTTTTGTACTAATTGTCTAACACTCTTAAGATTATGCTTTAGTCCAAGTACAAAATAAACATCAACAATAACTCTTATTTCATCATTTTTTGCCAAAACATTTATTGCTCCTTTACCCATTACAACCATTTTATTATCTTTTTCTAATTTCACTTATGATTTTAGGAAATCATCAAGACTAGTAAACAATTCTTTATTCCCTATCAAATGGTTACTTCATCCGCTATCTAAAAACCAAATATCTTGAGCATTTTCTTGAGCAACATGACATGTGATGAATAAATTTCCAAAATTAGATTTATATTCATTTGTGCAATTAGAATTCTTATTTTCCACATCTCCTTGTTTTTTTTTGCATTCATTTGCATAATGTCGATATTTTTTGCAATAATAACACTAAACGATAGATTTATCAAACCTCTAATAATTTTGTTGAAAGTGATTTTTGCTATGTCCTTTAATGTTATAGTTTTGATTATTGTTTCCGCCTTGATCTAGATTGCTCTTTCCATCTCTTCCTTTGCCTCTTCCTCTGAAGTTTGATCTTCGTATGTTAGATGATCCTTGAGACTTGAAATCATTCTAAAAAGATGTTTGGTTATTCCTACTCACTCTTGATTCATGTGTTAACAAAGATCCCATTAATTCATCTACTAATAACTGTATCAAATCCTTGGATTCCTCAATAGATACAATTATTGCATCAAATTTACTAGGTAAACCCTTGATAACTTTTTCTATAATCTTTTGATATTTTATTGCTTCACCATTAGATCTAATTTGGTTCACAATATTCATGACTTTACTCATAAACTAGTTTATGGACTCAGAATCATTCATTTCCAAATTTTCAAAATTTCTCTTAAGAGATTCTAGTTTAACTACTTTCACCTTTGTATTTCCTTGATAGGTTGTCTCCAAAATTTTCCATGTCACCTTTGATGTAGTTGTTGTTGCAACCCTAGAAAATATGGACTCATCCATTGCCTATTGGATTAAGAATAGGGCTTTTGCATCCTTCTTGTATTCTTTAAGCTCTTAATTTTGTGCTATGGTTAAAGCTTGAGAAGTTGCTTGATCCTTTGGTTCTATAAAACCATTCTCTACCATATCCCAAATATCTTGTGAATGAAACAAAGTTCTCATCTTAATAGACAAAAAAGTCATAATTCTTACCATTGAATATAGGAATTTGGTGCTAACTGATGTTGTTAATTATTGCCATGATCTACTACAGTAGTAAAAAGAAAAAATCCTCCTTGACTTCAAAAGACCCTGGCAGAATTCACCACTTTGATAGAGCAGAGACAGTAATAAAAGATAAAACAATAAAATAGAAAGAACACATAACAAACTGTTTGTTTCAGCAGAAGTTAAAACTTTATTAATTTTCCTCATTTCTCAAGTGGTTACATTATTCATCTATTAATAAAAGATTTTTATCATGCAAAATATTAAATAACTAAACTTAATTTACTAAAATCACACACTCTAACTGAATAATAGTATTCATACAAAACATATAAAACTAGAGTTTTAATTACGTATTCTCCTCATGCGATGCTTCATGCAATGGGAGAAATTAAAGAACTTCTAACACTAAATGGTTATTATTGTAGTTAGGTCCCATTATCATCCTTAAAGCTATAACTAAGGGTTTCAATTACGCATCGAACACTACAAGTCTGAAATTCACAAATAAAATTTGTGGGGGAAAAATTATAAATTCTATTCGAAGAATGAGAAAAATGTTGTTAAGATATTTTACAGCGAGCTAAACTTAGCTATAAAATCTGATACAAGCTCGAAAAGCATGATAAAATAACACAAAACATGACACGGGGAAAGGGGAAGAGAAAAAACACTTCCTTGGAGAAGTTGAAGATAGACATTCTAAATGATGAGCACCAGCAGTCTCCAAATTCCTCACCCCCGTTTCATTACTGCCTCAATTCATCCTAAAACAAATAGTACTACTTTGTATTTGAAAAAAACCCTCCAGTTTGATATTCTGTTTAGAAAATATGGATGTGGACGTTTGTGGAGAAAAAAGCGAATCCACGGTAGGGCAAGCCAACTATAATGGAATAATTTCCTTTAACACCGCCTAGATGAATGGATTTGCCCCCAACAAAAATTAGATTTTTTGAGCTCTCAAAAGCTCACCCATTTCGTGTTTGGCTTCTGGATACAAATTGAAGACATATGTCTAATTGTAGTTCGAAATATATATTGTTTGTTTTCTCTCTCTGCTCTGAAGCATTATTTTTCATTACATTCCGCGCTTTATAGGTAATTTATAATTTATGTGGGCACTTTATATTTTGTACTTCTTATAGAAAGTTAATTATAATATTAAAATAATAAATAAAGGGATGGACGTTTTAGAGGAAAGTACACTTTTATATGTAATATGACTTGAATCACCTTTCTTATAGTAGTGTCGATAGTATTTGTAATTTATATTTGATTAAAAAGTTGTATGTATGTGACAGTGGGTGGTTTAATTGATGAATATCTTTGGTTTATAAAAAGTCTATCAGATATTAATTTTTATTGTTAATAAATTTTTTTATAATATAAGAAATGAGATTTGTATTAGGAATGAATTTAATGGAATCCCTACTTTAATGAAAATGTAAATCTGGTAGAATATTAGATACTCCTCTAAACTTTAATTCTTAACCTAAAATTAGCATGTAAAACAATAAGTAACCAAAAAATACATAAATATTTTTTTTATCAAAATTTGGATATAATCTCTTGGTACCCATCAATGTGAATCTAGGAGTTCAAAATCCTCCACTCTCTTTTTAATATAATTAACTTTTATAACTTATTACTTTTTTAAATATAATTCGACTGGTTTTTCAATGAACAAAAATTCCATTCATAATTCCAACTTTTAAGTGGTTTCAAGAAGGTACAAAGATAATCAGTAAATGAAAAAATTATAAAAACAATTGCCCAAAGTAAGATGGAAGCGCAGCATAAACAAGTGTTGTGTTGATCAGTTATGAACAAATATGGCTTCTATTTACATAGAAGAGATGGAACCCCGGCCCCCTCTTTTTATGTGTGTATGTATGATATTAAGAACAAGTGATAGAATTAGCAGCGTGAATGTGGTGACAACCAAGAGAGGGAATTTTCCAAAATTCGGTTGTTGCTGAGCAAGACGAAGACGAAGTGGTGTTGATGAGCAGTTGTTCGATCTCCCATGTTGTAAGCTGAGCATTTCTCCGGAGTAAGGGCAGAATATGACTGCCAAATATGAAAGGATTGCAGGGAATGAGGATTGGTCCATTTCTTAATGTACCACTGAGCTCCTCTCCCTTATCCAACAATGCAACAAAGAGTGGATGATTCACAAACACTGCTGGAATGACAAATCTCTGAAGCGTAAGGCTAGAATCGTCCGAGGAACCATACACTGCCATGTAGCCTTTAGGGACATCTGCAGGCACATCTGTATCTACTAATGTCTTTGATCTCCATATTGCTGCTTTGGACATCTTTCGCCATATTTTCATAGCCAGCACAATTTTGGCTCTGCTCTGGCCATTTCCATCGCCAGTGCTCTCCGTCCTTACCAAATGAACAAATTTCATAACCAACGAGAAATTGAATCGAATTGATTTCGAAGGCAAATAATTAAGGGAAGACTGAGATGGATGAACTAAAGGAAAAATGGCAATTCTTATAGGGAAATACATTGGCAATGGCACCACATATTGTAGATATGGGACAATTGTCCAAGTCAGCAGAGGCAAGCATGTACATATTGTGTGGGGTGTCAAAGGATTTAGGCTTAACCTCATCATCCTCGCGTGTAACCGCAAAGACTCTGCTTCCTCACTAACAAAGGTGCACATGTGAGTCCCACACTTCACTCTTTGCGGCTTATGTCATTCCCTGAAATTTGTCTTAAGCCATACCAAGCAAATGGATCACATGATGCATCATACACTCAACCGACCGACCAATAATTTTTGGGTATTCATCGTTAGCATGTGACTCGACTGTTGGCTATAATTTAACCATATTTCGTCCACAAAATTACATGCCGACATTAACAATGCACCGCTCCTAAGCTCAAATATAGATTAGATTACTTTTAGGAGATTTGTGAGGATATCATTAATTTTTTTTAATAGATTTTTATAAATTTTTGAAGAATTTTGTTTGGTATAAGGTTAAAAATGTTTTGTCTTGTTTATTTTTGAAAGAATATGTAAATTTATGTTTTTATATATAAAATTTAAAGAATATCAGTTCTTATTTTTAAATGACAAATTCAAAGAATCTCAAAAAATTATATATTCGAAAAATTTGTTTCATATCTATAAAATAATATACATCTTATTAATTTGAAAATTTAAAACCTTCAAAAAATAAAATCATTATTTCTCATTTATTTGATTTCACCTTCTATATAATTTTAAAATATTTTTAGTATTTCTTTAATAAACTAAATTCATATAATATGTTCTTCAATTTCACAAATAATTATCCACTTCTTATAAACATTAATAACTAAATAAAATAAAATTATATACAGCTTGCATTTGATATAATTTTATTTCCTTAACAAGTTATCGAAACTTATACAGATTTAAATGTCTAACAATTAAAATCATTTAATAAGAAACTAACAATAAACAACCTTTTTTTTTTTCATTTCCCTAGCCAATTTTAATTTAAAATTATGAAAGAGTGTAGATTAAATGTTGGAAACCAAAGCTTCATAGAATAAATGCTATTTTTGAATAATGTTTTTTTATATCTTCTTTATTTATTTTATTATGTGATCACATTATTTTAACTTAATTATTTTGATGACATTTTTAAACATTGACTTTGATACATGGTTATAAAAATATTTTAGTCATTAGATGAGTTAATTTTGAAAAATATTTTTTTCAAAAAATCTTTTCAAAATTATATTTTTCATAAATTATTGAAACTTTTATTATAATTAATTTGAAAACATGTATTTAAACCTTAATTATAATATTAATTAAAAATTAATTTCATATTTATGGATTTTTTTTCAATATATATTCCTTGTTAAAAGAAAAATGTGTAACGAACACTAAATTTTGAATATATTTATAAAGAAATATTTTCATGAAAATCGCATTTCCAAATATATAAAAACAATTAAAATTTATAACATAATATTTTCATAATATATAAAATTAGTCATAAGACATTAAAAATAATTATGCAAAAAGCAATTATCATGATTTTCGATCAAACTATATAATTCATCATTAGAATTGAAAAGATATATCTAAATTACAAACTCTAATTCATTATATA